>CM037851.1:276681990-276886560 GCA_021234595.1 Delia radicum | reverse complement strand
AAGCAGCAGTAGCATATCTAAAGCCAATTCATGATAAATAAACTTGAACTAAAACTAAATAAATACAAATATTTTTATTTTTTTTTTTTCTTATTTATTTGCTTTTTAAAATTTTGTGTTAATAAAATTACAAAAATGACACATTTCTTTTAGACTTTGACAAAAGTAGAAATGTAGATGAAAAAAAAAAATGTGTTTTTGTGTTAAAACCTGCTAACTAGAGATGCACGAATATTCGGTAACATGACGAATATGTTTTTACTATGCGGCCGAATACCGAATAGTACTATTCGGCAACATTATTCTGTAAAATAAAATGGCTTAAAAACCCTGTATTTTTGGTCAAAAAAAATTGATAAAATGCAGTTGTTCACATCCGTGTAAAAAGGTTGGCTATGATCATATATGACCATATATATGTTATATCTTAAATTTGAGTCTATCCAATTATATCTAGTCCATATATATTTATATATAAATCCATATATATTTATATATAACTTCATATATATTTATATATAACGTTATATATATTTATATATAAACATATCTAAAAAGATATATAATTATATATGAAGGTATATATAAATATATCTGAACTCTGATATAATTGGATATACTCAAATTTTGGATATAATTATATATGATCATATCTATTCATATCTAAACATTTTTACTATGGCATAGTCTTTTTTTTAAATCGTCTAATACGGCTGTTTGTATTATATTTGAGATGATTTTTCAACCTAAAGAAGTTTTATTATTCTATTTAATTTTGTCTATATCTCAAGTACAGTGTACTTTTATATGATTTTTATATGAATATGTATTAAAGAACTGTGTGGCAAATATCCGGTATACGGTTTTAAAGCGAATACCGAATATTGGGTAATTTATAAAGTGCCGACTACACTATTCGGTTA
This sequence comes from Delia radicum, assembly GCA_021234595.1. Taxonomy (NCBI): domain Eukaryota; kingdom Metazoa; phylum Arthropoda; class Insecta; order Diptera; family Anthomyiidae; genus Delia; species Delia radicum. The sequence continues at coordinate 276,885,637 of CM037851.1, read as the reverse complement.
CATCTCTACTGCCCTAACTTATCTAAAAAAATACTATAACATTTAGTAGATGAATGTCAAACCAATGTGAGCTCAACGTTTGAACTATGGTTATTTTATAGATAAGTTACTCGACCCTTAATATATAAAAAAAAAAAAACATAATATTTATAATCAATTCTTTTTATGGATTTTTGATTATCACAAATTTGTTTTGTTTTTAAATGTCAAATTTGTTATTTATATTTTTAATTTGATATATTTCTTTTTTTTTTTAGCATATTTTACTGCAGTTTTTTTTTTTTTTTTTTTTCATTCTATACAAAAGTCGAGTCAAGACATTCCTTTCATGTTCTATTTTTGCGTGTTTTCGATAAATAATTACCATGGCCAAACCTTTGTATATCTTAATAACCATAAATTACCTTTAGCAGAACTTTGAAATTTTAAAAAAATTAACGAACTCTTTTATGTGATTTTTCGTATGAGTTTTGAAATGTTTTTTCTATAGAGTGTGATTTTCTTTTAATTTTAAAATTTATTATATGCGCTAAATATGTACAAAACATTTTGCATAATATGGTTGAGGGAAAAAACTTAAAAAACGAAAAAAAAGAAAAGGTTAAATTTAATACTAGACTTCAAAACAGCCACACACGCCAAACAGAAATGTTAGTTTGGTGGTACTCCAAATTGTTCTACATTTGCTAAAACAACTGAAGGAAGAAAAAAAAGAAACTCATAAATTTTCCATTAAATAACTTTACTTGACTTTAAGGCAAACAAAATAAGCCATAAATTTTCTGCAAAATAGCAATTTTCAAAAAATATAAGTAAAATTAACATTAACTAGATGTTATTAGTATAAAACGACCATGGGGATAGCTTACACTATGGGCAGGAATCTCAGGTTTTATTGGAAAATTTTTATTTTTGTTTACAGAGAGAATTTTGTTGGACTGATAAGCTATGAAATTTTTCAGTAAATCAATGAAACTTTTTTTTTACCAAAACAACTTTTTTTTAAATTAATGTAAAAGCTTCATATTTTTAAGGAAAGCAGTTTTTAATTAAACTGCTTATTTGAGCAAACTTCTGAAACTTCTCAATTGAAACTTCTTAATTGAGTACCCCGAATTTGTTGTCAATAGAATTCTGACGGTTACGACAACTATCGTAATTTTAAATTATATTTTTAGTCGTGAAAGCTAATATTCAGTTGCCTAACCCAAATTACATTCCAAATAAATATTATTTCGCTCCACAAAATTTTAGTGAAATTAAAAAACTTTGTCTGGTATTGAACCGTGACCTTAGATTGGTAGTCCTCTGTCCAACCGATTGCACCACTATCACTTTTAATTTTCATTGCCTTATTTGTTATTTAAACATTTGAATAATTTATTTTAATTAAAAAAAAAAACTTTTTGTGTTTGTCTTTTCCGAGACAAGACAAGCTCTCTACCAACTACACCTCACACACTTGTAATGTGGAGTGCTAAATTTGAATTTTTGGTCTTCAAAGTTTAGTAACGTCATGATGCTTGTTAGGAAAAGACCTAACCACGTGCTTGATTACTAAGAACACAAGAATGGAGCAAAATTGATTATTAATAGGTTTTTTGTTAAAGTTCTGCCTATAATGGAGGCTCTAACTTTTCTAAAACTTCGGGTTCTGATGAGATCTTTAGCCAGATCGAAATACTAGTATCAACCTAGCTAATATGTTTGATTTGCTTTATTTTTGTAAATATACGGAGGTTGAAAGCTCGTTATAAATTGAAAATTGAATTTAAATATTTTGTTAGGAAAACAAACATTGTCTAAAATTCGTTTACCAATACCAATTAGTTGCTTCTATAAACAATACAGTCCACAGTTCTTTTGGTTCTACTGAAACTCTAATTTAATGGCATATTTTCATTGCGAATACCATATTTGCAAAATAACACTTTTTACTATCGACAATTTTTTAAAAAATTTGATAGATGGTACCAATTCTCTTGTATTATCACAACTTAAATGGATGCTTCTACCGTACACAATTACTAACCGAATTTTATTTGAAAAGTAGATTGGAAATACCAATAATTGAATAAAAGGATTTTTTTAGTTCCTTTTCATTTCCGTCTTTTTAAATTCCAGAACAGTATTTTTGCTTTATTAATCGATATTGGTAGTTCGAAATTAAATAAGGTTCTATCAAATAAATTTTATTGGTTTCGACCGAAGGAAACTTCTAATAAATAATATTATATTTTTCATACCAATTTTATAAATACTTGCATTAAATTAATGAAAAGTTTCGATTGACGAATTCCAGTGCAATTTCTCTGATTTTATGCAAAAAATTCATTACTATAATAAAAATATTCAAAATTCAAACTTTTAAAAAATCTTCCACCGTCTAGGATTCCCACTAGAGGGTACTATCAGGCGCCCTCAAAAATATTTGTATTGTAATGAGGTGGGTCTACCTGACCATCTTTGGTAGTACAATCGTGTCGCTCAATCTGGTCTCTTTTTATTTGTTCGTCAACTCGCACCGAGCAAATAAAAACATGTTCCAGAAATTTGAAAGTTTAAATTAATTTTTATTATGTTTTTAAATAATAATTTAATGAATTTTTAATTAGTTCAAATATCCATGATAAAATCGGCAAGATTAAATATTAAAATATATTAATTTTTAATAGAAAATAACAAAATATAAGCAAATTAAAAGTGAGTGTTTCAAGCAACAATTTTTTATCAACATGTTGCAATAAATTTTTAGTAAAAAAAATGTTTTCATTTGCTTTCCCGAGTACGGTATTTTGTTGCTGAGAGGCGTGGGAAAGTGAAGTCTCTCTATTTGTATATACTCTTTGGTACATTCTACATTTAAAAAAAATTTGTTTTTAGCATGATGGACAAAAAAGTACAATATATTTTCCATGTTAATGTATATTTGTTATCAGCGGCTCTTAGTCCTTTATAAACAAATAAAGTAAATTAAAACTTAAAAAATTGTTAACCTCCATTTTGTGTTCACCATTTTGTGTTTATAAGGTTTGATTTCAGATTCGTACTTAGAAACCAAAGACATTTTCAATTTAATTTGTCAATATAACAAATTTAATAAAAACTAATTTATTTTTCCTTATTGAATCCGCGATTTTGAATTTCATATTGTTGATTCTAGATTTTTTATCAGCGACTCAAAATCCTTTATAATTAATAATAAAAATAATTAATATATTAATTTCTATAGGCGCCATTTTCCATCTGAGATTTCAAATTCGTCATTTTTTCTTCAGGTTTTTACTTACAAGGAAGATCCGCTTATGAGTTCCTCCGGTTGACATAAAATTTGGATATGTGATAGACGGCATAAAATAAATAAGGATGAGTACTTTTTAGCTGCCTAATTTTACGTTTAAGTGTTAAAATTTTCCGTTATTTGCATTTTTTCAAGCTTATTCAAATAAACAATATACAAATTTGATATCAAACGAACGGTATTTGGATGACCTTTCAATACGTTGGTATACAAAAAAAGCATAATATTTAAAAACAAAAAGTTTCACACTGCTTTAAAAAACATTTTTACCCCCCTAAATATGTGATTGGGCAGTTAGCAATTACCAATTTGTTATTACTTTCGCCTCCTCTATTTTATATCCGAATTTCTTTGGAAATTCGAAGGAAACTACCTTGTTAGCAACCTTAAATCCGTAAAATCCGTAATTTTGAATTTTTACTTCTAATTTTTGCTTAGCATCCCAAAAACCTCCGTAGTAAAAGTTTCAATCAAATTAATTAATTGCTATGAAAATATATTCGTCGCCATATTGAAGCCGCGTTTTGAAAATTTTTAATTTTTTTAATCCAGGTTTCTAATCTGCTACAAAATTGCTTAAAAAAATAGTTGATTAAAATTCAATAATTTTAATTCTTAAATGGGTGAATATTATATTTTTTGTGTTTTTTTAGACTTTGATGCTCCATATTCTAGTTTTGGCAACAATTCATGGATGCCTGCGCCCACAGTGCTCTATTTGACCAACCTTATTAGTTTAAGAAATCTCTTGTATACTTATTAACTGCTGTTAAACGCTCTCTCATTTTCAAATATGCTAAAAGTACAGTAGGGTATAAAAATGAATTTGATTAAAACCTAAATTCTGTACACAAAGTCAAAATGTTTGCGGTTAGACCTAAATTTAAAATTTCCTACTAATGAAACTAATTTTTAGTTTTAACAATTTATTTTTGGTTGTGGTTTTTAATATTTATTTTTTTTTATTTATTTCATCGTAGCATAACTTTAAAATTTTAAAATAAACTTTTTTTTTGAAAGTGTTAAAAACACCATAATAAACAAAAACCAAAAAAATTATAAAAAGACTGAACCCCCCAAAAAAACACTCAATGAATATAAAAATAAAAATACAAAACTCCTAAAATTACCAAAAACAAAAGTGCATAGCAACAATATAATATAAAAAGTCTTCCCGCATTCAAAATATAAAACACAAAACTTTGCAGTGGTCTTTTTTCAAAAAAATAACCAAACAAATTGAAGAAAAATTTAAAAATAAAATCAACTAAAAATAAACTTAATAAAAAAAACCCCATCATAAACTAGCAACATTGTTGCTCAACATTAAAAATAACTCTACAACAATGATGATGTAAACATCAAAGAGCTTTTTTTCGAACAAACAATTAATTAGAAATTACAACAGCTATTTTTCTTATAGCTAAAAACTAAATGTTTCTAATAGTATTAGCATTTTTAATGAAATTCGCCGACATTTCCAAAATGCAGAGTAAACGCTGTATAAATAATAACAACACCAATAACAACAACAACAACAACAACATGTCACAAAAGCGTTGGCAACATAATGCTAAAACAAACTCGAATTCGAGCAAGTACCAGCTCTGGTTGTGATAGTTCCGGATCTTCATCCTCCAAAGAAAATAACTATCAACAACAGCAGCAACAACAACAACAACATCATTCGTTAACACCACAACAATTGCAACAATTACGTTATTATCAACAGTTGCAACAGCAACAATTACAATTGTTACAACAACAATTAGTACAAAGAAAACGTTTGCAACAACAATTACGTGATCAAGGGGTTGAGATTAATAGAAATCTTCCCCGTCTGCGACCACATCATCGGCAACATTAACATGCAATCAACAATATTTAAAACAAATACGAATGCAACAACAACACCAGCAACAACATCATCATTTATATAATATGAGATTCCAACAACCGCAACAACAACAACATAATGTTGATAATTTCATGTTTCAAAATAATAAAAACATTAACGGAAATTTAAATGATATTTTAAATAATAATAATAATAACAACAACAACAATAACAATCTTTTGAACTTGCAAAAATTTAATAATGGTGGTGGTCGTAGTGCCGTATTATTCAAAGGTGGGATTTTATTTTAAATTTATAATGAGTTTTATAACCATATAAACTAACAATTATTATACTAATTATTTTAAAGAGAATTTATAGTAAACTGTACTAAACAATTTTTAACATAGGTATGTTCCAGTAATTTTGCACATGCTTTTGTTTTTTAATCAAACATTTTTAATTTGTTTTTGAAATAATAGATTTTAATTTAAAATTTTCACGAACGAACTTTGATTTTTAGAGGATTTTAATGTATCTGCCCAACATTTCTAAAGAAAAGTATGATCAAAAACATTTTGGTGCTTCTATGAAAAAAATCCATGGGACATATATATCACCCTGGTCGTCAACGGTCAAAGTTAGTGAACAACTACCTCACTCAAGTAATAGAGAAATACACGCACAGAAAAAACATGGTTTTGGCAAACATATTCGAAGAGCATTATACATTTTTGGATTTACGATTGCGACAACCGTGTCACTATGGTTGTGACAACCATACTCTTATCTTTCTCTTAATCATAATATGATAATTAGATTACCATATAATGTTTTCCAATTGATCTGAATATTATCATATTATGGATATTTAAATGTGTCTAAATTATCATAGTATGATTACTACTTTATTCTCCCAGCATTCTGTTGAAGCTGGATTAAAAAATTATATATGTTTTTTATTTAAATAGTACAAACATATATTTATTTATTTAACCAATTATTGCCCATTGGCAACTTAAGTTGCCAGCAGAGTTGTTACAATTTAGCATGCTCTGAAAAAAAGTGAGAGTGTTCAAAAATTTTGTCTCAAAATGAAAAAAAAAAAAAAAACGTATGAGCATTAATGGGTTAATAATTTACACATTTAAATAAACTTATTTTAAAATAATTTAAGTAATCAAATTGTCATTGCGCTGACGAATAAGATTTGTGTTTTGCCGCTATGCGATGTTTACATACATTTTTTATTTTAGTATCTAAAAAAGCAAAACTAAACTTTTTCATCTTATTTTGTCAGGAAAAATAAAATAATGGAAACATGTGATTACAACATAAATACGCATTAAAATATTGTTAAGAATACAATTTCACAAAACATTTATAATGAGTATAACATGTTTGTAACAATGATAATATTTGCTTTATAACAGTATTATAGTCCCAGTTATCATATTATATTCAGGTAAAAGAATTTCGCCAGCAAAAATATTATGATTATATCGTACTACAGACTGCAAAGCACGTGTGTTTTTGTTTACATTTTTCTTAAATTTTGTTTGTTTACAAATTATTTGCATGAATTTAAAAATAAATCACTTTTTTTATCACTTTTTATTTAATAATAGCACAACTTTATTTAACCGTTGCAACTATAATATGGTTGTAGTTAGAGAGAGGAATATGATAATAAATACGACTACTATATTATGATCAAAAACAAGACAATACGATAACAAAAAAAAAAGAGATTTTTGCTATAACACATAGACCGGACTTATGACCTGTTCCACGATCTCGAACGAAAACCTAAGCGAACGCAAGCTAGTCACTCGAATTCGAATCAATTTGGGTTTCTCTATTTCGAAAGCTATCGTTCGCCTACACTTACGTGTGTCAATTTTTATGTTTTACGTATTTACAAATCATAGTGATGCCAGACCGTATATTTTAAACTTCTATTACAATTTCCTTTAAAAATACCAAAAATACTACTAAATTGCTTGAAGATAAATACAACATCACTTAACAGTGATCAGCTGTATATGACAAATAAATAAATAAACAAATAAATAAAACAAAAGAAAAATTAATAAATCAAAAGAAGAAAATCAAAAAAGTACACCAGCGTTTTCAGATGTTCCATTGTGGATTTCATTAAGCTGAAATTTAAAGTTCTTAAAAAACTACAAATATTTGTGTTATTTTATTCTTACCTTTTGTTATCCATTCTTTTTTTTAAATATTTATAATTTTTTATTATATCATTCATTCCAGCAAAGAACATTGAAGAATGAGGTTTTTTAGGGTCTCCGATTTTTTTATATTTTGTACATGAATACTCTATAGCCCCATTTGCACATATCCTTTTTTAGATCTCGAAATTTGTAAAACTCGCGATTTTATGCACGTTTTTAATTTTCATAAATTTGATAAAAATGCTAAAAGTGCTTCACTTTGAAGTGCCATAACTTTTTAATTGTATATCGCATGTTATTAATTTAAACGATATTTGGAATATGCACTTGTCTACTTTATAACTGGAGGTTTTTAAACAAAATTATTGTTAAAGAAGTGCATACGAAATGCAAATGCAGTTTTCTAATGTATTTTCCAAAAGTTTCTCCCCCTACGATTTTCAAAAAAAATACAGTTTACTAAAATATGGAATCTTACCTAAATATTAGGGTATTCAATTTACTCGGGTTTGCTTTTGTTCGAGTAATCGAGTAACTGATTTTGAGGTTTTTAATTTACTCGAGTAGGCGAGTAAGATTTTAAAATTGCTCGAATAACTCGAGTAACTCGAACAATTTTAATACTTTAATTTTATTTTCCAAAAACTCACATTTTTGTAAGTTTTTATATTTTATTAGTACTAATATAACATATATATAAAAATTAACAAATTAATTAAAAATTTTAGTAAAAAGTATATCTAAAAGAGAAAAACATTTGCTAAGATCATTTATTATTGCGACAGTTTTGTCTCAGTACACTCAAAGCAAAAGCGTTATTATATCAATGAAATTCTTTATAAATATGTTGAAATCTTCGTGGATTTTCTTTCAATATAACTGGTTCATAAATATGTATTAAACTGTTTTATAAAAATATTTGTAAGGTGATCCGTTTTGTAATTTCACTCAGACTTGACACAGTTTTGTTATATTAGTGTGTTAGTGCTAAACGAAAAAATAGTCCATTTTGTCCTATCATTTTGGGATTTTGAGATATGTAATTTTTCTAAAAAAATTATAAAGAAGTTTTGAAACAACTTTCATGAATATTTAAGAAGATTTTCATCATATTAATGAAAACTTCATTACTTCTATATGTAAATTTTAATATGTGAAAATTTTGCGTAGGACCGCTATGAATTTCCATATAGGGCTTCTAAAATTGGCTTGTTACAACGACATAAAAGGGACCAACAAAAAGTTTTTAGTAATGACATTTAAAAATTCCTTTTTGAAAATATAGTATTTATATGTAGTTTCTTTAGATCAAATGGCAACTAAATTAAAAAAAAAAAATAATGTTTGATCCCACTTTTAACCCTCAAATCCGCACCAATAATCTTAAACACCCCCCAGTCTTAGAACTTGTTTCTTTAAAAAATATCCAAGTTTCTTCGAGTTCGGAGTTTTTCGCATAAGTTCTTCGTTTTTCGTAATATAATTTCTTTAACAGTGCTCACTTAATATAAAAATACACTTAACATTTAAATATTCACTATAACAGTCACATTATTTTATACAAAATATTAAAAAATATAAAATAGTTCATATTTTTAAATTACTCGAGTTACTCGATTAACCGACCAAAATTGTTCGAGTTATTCTTTACTCGAAATTGGCCACTTCGAATTACTCGAACAATTGTTCGACATCATTTCATCGATTAATCGAGTAACGGTTAACCGATTGAATACCCTACTAAATATACAAGTACTGATTTTTATGGGACAAACATGTCTTCTATTTGTAATGATTTTTTTAAACAAAGTTTATTCGTAGGGAGAGAAAGTTTTGAAAAATGCATTAGAAAACTGCATATGCATTAAGTATGCATTTTTTTAGCAATCATTTTGTTTTAAAAATCCAGTTAAAAGTAGACAAGTGCATCTTCCAAATATCGTTTAAATTAATAACATGCGATATGCAATTAAAAAGTTATGGCACTTCAAAGTGAAGTGCTTTTAGCATTTTTTTGATATTTATGAGAACTAAAAACGTGCATAAAAATCACGAGTTTTTACAAATTTGGAGATCTGAAAAAGGAAATGTACAAATGGGACCATAGAGTATTCATGTACAAAAAATAAACAAATTCAGAGGACCCGTGTTCAGATTTTTTGAGTTTTCTAATGGAATGAATGATATATTTTTTGAAAATCAAAAAAGCAAGTGACTGGTTTTGACATTTACGTTCGCACTGTTGACAACTCGTTCGAAATAGAGAAACCAAATTTTGTATGAAAGCTGTTACGTTTTCATTCGACTTGTACTTCAAGTCATCGTTCGCATAGAAATTTAGTTAGAGAAACGCAAATCAATTTTCTTACGCTTAGAAAGCGAAAGAAAGCGTTCTTTCGAAATCGAGAAACAGGCCATTAATTATTAAATTTTTTTCGGGAAAAAACAAGTATTCTCTTTAAAATAAAGTAATTTTTCTAAATTTGTTTTTTTTTTTAGTTTTAAAATATTTTTCTTTCAAAAAGAAAAAAACCAAAAAAAAAAAAAAAAAAAATTAATATTTTGTTCCAAAGTTTTAAACCATTTTTATCTTCAAAGAATAAAGAAAAAATAAGAAAAATAAATAAAAAGTTTTTGTACAAAAAAAGAAAAGTTATTAAAAAAAAAAAAAAAAATGGTTTTATATATTAAAAAAAACATCCTCAAAACGGACAAAACTTTTGCTCCACAGGAATTACTTAACCCAGATAATACAAATAGGCTAGGTCCGGGAAAGATCCCGACGGATTAATTATTTATGAAACAGCTACAGGGTTGTCTTAATTATTTGTTTACCCATAAACAGTCGGAGACAACTGTTTGCACGCAAAATGTTTGTAATGTAAAGAAACAAAAAGGTTGAAATGAATTTTATTTTTACACAATTATTTGTTTATTTCATAGTTACCTAGTAAAAGAGAAATTTTATTAAAATTAATTATTTTAGGTTATTTATATGGAAAAATCTTAAAACTGGGTGTGACATTCGTTTGCACGCACTTGGCTTAAATAACGAAAAGCAGTAAAGTTAATGCTATAGTGGATTTCTTTCTCATATTTTTTTGATAAGCGGGATTTGAATATTACAAAAATATGCAAATAAAATTGATTTTAGCTTTTTTCAAATCTCTAAACATTAAAATCTGATAAATTTACTGGAAAAATACATTTAAGCCAAACAATGTGCTCTAGTAAATTTTTTCGGTGGTTTTAATCAGTATTGAATACTAACATTGTGTAAAAGTTGTAACATTTATCTGTAACAACGTCCTTTTTTTATTTTAAAAATTAGTTTCAGTACGGTCTTAATAAAAAGATTTAGCTTAATCCAATAATTTCTGCACACAGAGAAATAAAATGCCAACCGAATTGAAAAGTGTATTTTAATGTTAAAAACTTATAAATTCAGTTAATACAACGATATTTGCATTAGATTTCTGAATATTTTAGGTGTTGCAAATAAAATTCTGTTGAATTAACCGAACTTTGTTGCGAAAACTAATTTTCAGTTGTACCAACCGACTGAAATTCGAATTTGAGTCGAATTAACGTAATTTCAGTTGGCCAACAGCTAAATTTTTCTCTGTGTGTGGATTCTTCTGTAAACAAAACATATTTTCGTAATTCTAAGCACAAACAAAAGAAAATTTCTATTATTTTAATTCGAAACAAATAACAAATTGGCGTAGCCCTTCCTAAAGCATGAACATTTTCGCACTAATTTCACGACCTTATCTAAAACATCCTCGGAGGTCGCGATCATATTAAAAGCTATGGAGAGTGTCGGAAACCTAGTTATTTAAGTAAATTCAATACAAAATGAGGTCTAAAAACCAAAAAAATTCAACAATCTTTCATTTGCACGGCTTACTAGGCGATGTTTCTAAAAGTTAGCCCTTACGAAGTTTGATTAAACTTACTTTAGGACAAAATTTTATCAATCTTTTAAACTAACTTCAATATGAATTTTGTTCCTAATTTACTCTTTATAATTACTCAATTAATTGTTGTTTGATGGCGAAATCATCAAAACCGCCATCGAAATAAGGAAAACCTCCTGACTTACAATCTTAAAAATGCTCGTATTTACTTAAAAACTTTATGCTGTAAATTATAAGGTCCCAAAACCATACTGTGGGTTCCATACTACTCAGTGTCGCTCAATTTGCTCATTCTTTTTTTTTTTTTTTTTTGCTCGTAAACTCGCACCGAGCCAACGAAAACATGTTGCAGAAATTTAAAAGTTTAAATTAATTTTTATCATGTTTTTAAATAATAATTTAATAAATTTTTAAATTATTACAAACATTAATGATAAAATCAGCAAGATACAATTAAAATATATTAATTTTTAATAGAAAATAACAAAATATAAGCAAAATAAAAATGAGTGTTTTAAGCAAAAAATTTTTATCAACATGTTGCAATCTTTTTTTTTCGATTTATAACGAGCTTTCAACCTCTGTATATTTACAAAAATAAAGAAAATCAAACATATTAGCCAGGTTGATACTAGTATTTCGATCTGGGTAAAGATCTAATTTTTTATTGTAAAATAAATATTTTCATTTGCTTGCCCGAGTTCGGTATTTTGTTGCTGAGAGGCGTTGGAAGTGTAGCCTCTCTATTTGTATATATTCTTTGATCTAAGAAAAACACTACCGAGTTTTAAGCAACTACACACAGAGAAGAATTTAATCATTTGCCAACCAAAATTTGGTTTCTACCACAAAAATTGGTTGAAACTACTTAATATTGGGTTTCACAACAAAATTCGGTTTACACAACAGAATTTTAATTAGAACACACACTCAAAATATTCAGAAATCACATTTGAATATGATTGTGCTAACCGAATTTTATGGTTGTAGCCATCAAAATACACTTTTCAATTCGGTTGGCACTTTATTTTTCTGTGTGTAGCGCAACTAGTGTTAGTCTGCATTAAGAAGAGAAAAAAAAAAACTTGTCCAAACGACAGTCACTACTGAGCTGATCTTACGATAAAAGAGCCAAAATAGCCATTTTTGGCAACTTTTACCTTGGTTTTCTCAAAATTGTGACGTGATGAAAAAATTTCGATGCCGGTTTTAAATCAAAGAGTATATAAATCACATATCGGCATTTAAGAGAAGGAATCTTGTTGAGGTGTATTATAAGAGAAAGCTGTAAAAAATATTGGAAAGTTTTCATTAACGGCCTGTTTTTGTAAGACGTGTCACTCAAAAAATTCGTGTAAATGAGTGAAGAAATTCATTTTGCGGTTCTGTATCGCTTTGAATTTAGTGAAAACGTAAGAGGTGTCGTTTTCGTCTCTTTTTTGGTTTTCCACATTGTGATTTGAAACGTCGCAAACGTCAAAAACAGACGTTCACAAAAAAGTATTCGTCAAAGAAAAAAGGCAACACAATTTAATATTAAAAAAAAAAAATAAATACTTTTTAACAAAAAATTGTAATACAAAAGAATTGATCCGATCATTTTTATTTGTAAATGTTTTTGCTTTTTTTTTATACAAATTATATTTTTATCACCACTTTTATTGTTTTCTAAACAAAATAAATAATTTTTTTTTCAAGCAAAAATCAGCTGTTTTTGTTTATATTTTATTTGCAGTGTTGGGTTGCCATCTACCAACGAAAAATAAGTTATTTGTATATGAAAAAAAGTAAACAAAATGCGAAAAACATTATGTTGGCAATCTTACTGTTTGACAAAACATAAAGCTTTACATAATCAAACGTAAGTTAGACGAACGAATTATAAATACTCATTTCATTATACACGTCTTGTAAAAACAGGCCGTAAGTAAACGAAATTTTTTTTATTAAATTAATTAAAGTTTTCATTAAATGAATGATCCTTGAGACATCTGTGAATATAATTCGAGCCCTTTTATATACAAATTAAACTATTCGTTAAATATTACGTAAAGTTATGGATAACTACACGACACGCCTCTAGTCATATGTATACAAATTTATATGTGGGCTTTCTATATTGTCAATTTATAATCACCTTCAAATCAAGAATATATGTTAGATTTAAAAATTTTTTTGAATGTTAGCCAAAATGTATAAACATAATTTTTCTTGTACTCATTTTGGTTGTTATGTGTTTTTACAAATATTTCAATATTTATATATCGATACACACAGATCCCTTACATGACAATATTTCGCAAATATTATGTTCAAAATTATTAAGCAAATTGATAAATCTGTGCCAAAAATAAGCTTTTGCAATTCTTTGAAAAACTTTAAAACTTATTTCCATGTTTAGGATCCGATTAATGTGTAGAATATATATAGAATTTGTTTTGCCTAAAGCAAAAGAATGCGTTAAACGAGGGATTGGTGCATTTAATATATAATTTGAACAGAATTTCGTTTGTTAACCCCCATTTTTTTATAAAAAGTTTTTTTCCATGCAAATAATAACTTTAGTCAAATTTTTGAATCATCATTTTCAGCTAGAGAGGCAGGCAGAGTAAAGCACAGGCATATCAACGAGATAATGTATCTTTTTAATAAATATTTGGCAAAACTTTTATGAGTGACATTGTTTGCAAATGAAATAATAAAAAAAAATGTATTAAAAAAAAAAAACTTAAGAACAAAAACACTTTTTAAAAGTTAATTTTGTAGAAAACGTAAGACAAAAACTTTTTTATGTAATTAATCAAGAGTTGGCAAGTTTGGGTTTAAGTAAAAATGAATAATGACATTTAGAAGCGAAATATAAATTCTTACAAGGAAACTACACAGTGGTGAATCTTAAAATTTGAATGCAACTTTGATTATGTATTTTTTTAGGTGTACAATCTCAAGTTTAGAGGTTAAAAAGAGGGGCCAAAAATTACCCGATTTTACTTTTTTTTTATATATTTCCGAGTATTTTAATACTGCGTACAAAAAATCTGAATTTCTTCAATTTTAAAAATTTTTTTACACAAAAATTTTGTAATTTTTGAACGCCCCTTTCAACCCCAAAACATGCGATTGTGCACCTAAAAAAAGATTTTTTTTTTTGTTCTGAAATTTGGTACATAAATAAATACAGGGGTTGTCCAAATTAGTATGGACATGACATTTGGACGTAAAACGTTTTGAAGATTCACTTAAATGTTTTACAAATTGCCTGATATTTGGGCAAACTTTTTATAGATATTGCCTAATGACTGATATCAAAAATTATCAAATTCTGCTTATGCATTCAGAAGTTATGTGTTAAAGTATGATTTTTTTTATATATTCATACATTTTCTGGACAACTTTTATTATTTGAACCTAGTTTGGTAAAATTTTTTGGTGATAAAAAAAGAAGCCATTGTTGGGTGAAATGCAGGTGCTGAGTCCGAAAAAGAAACTAGAATGTTTGCAAACAATTTGCTCGTTCGTTATATCGCGAATATTCGTTATACCGGGCTTTGACAGTATAAAAATTAGATTAAAACCGCTTTAAAAACATTGCGAAGATAAAAAAAGCTGACAGTGCTTGTTAATTAGTATATCTCCTTTCACCGCCCAGGGAACCAGTTCATTAAATATAATTGACATAATTTAACCCACAGCTATGACAAATTTCACTAGTTCCATAATTGGTACTGTTTTAACCAGTCCCGGGACATGTCCTTTTGTGGTAATTGACTCCTCATTGTCTCGAGTAGGGTCTCGAAAGTTTTGTGAGGAAAGTAATGTACATATTGCTATTCTTTTTAAGCAAAACTTAAGCTTCAATTAATTGACATGAACGGAATTTTAAGAGGCCTATTCTTACGAAAAAGTTTGTGACTATAGTTAAGACTGTATTCCCCATGTGTTTGTTGTTGCAAGAGTCACAACATATTTTATTTATTTGGAATTTTGTTTAAAAAATACTAAAAATAAAGAAATACAGACATCATAAAATGACAAATAAAATTTGGATTTTTTTTGTTGTTTTGTATAAAAAGTTCAGACTTTCAGTCTTAAAAATGGTCTTATGACAGTTACAAGTAGGAATAGACTTGTAAAAGTAACAAAAAACTAATTTAAAATTCCATTGAATATCAATTCAAAATTACACTCTTAAAAAGGCATTTAATATTACTGAAATAAAATGTGGACATTGTCATTGTCATTACGCATAAACTGTTTCAAAGAAATTTGTCACACTTTTGTAAAAGAAGTACTAATAAAGTATAGAAATTTGAATGTTTAGAAACATGTTTTAAAATTTATAAACATTTTTAATAAAAAATTATGCATTTTGTGTGTAAACTATTTTAAATTTTAAATTTGATTTCTTGACAATATTTTTATATTTTTTTTTTTTAAATCAAATGTTAGTCGGAAAATTTTCTTTAAAATTTATTATTGAAAAATGTAGAAACAATTTAAATTCTTTTAAAAAGGAATTTAATCGTAACAAAAATCTTTTCAGTTTTTAAAGAAGATACTTTTACATGATCTCGAGAATCAAATAAAATGTTTGTGAATTTAACAAATCTGATGTTTCATTTATTTCAGGCAGAATGATCAAATTACCAATATGTTGAAATCCGATGCCGGTGGCAAAAACGGTTATGAGACATGTTGCCATTAAAATTGAGGAACGAGCAAACTTAAGAAAATTCCGTTGGATGCATATCACATTTTTGTTAAAAGTAAAATTTTTAGCTAACATTTATGTAATGTTTAATCGTGTTTAAATACTATTAATAATGGGTGGAATCTAACTTGGTGATATGCGCAATAATCCCCACATTTGTTAAAATATTGGAGAAAACTTTTTGACCTTTTCTTATAAAAAAAACACCATATTCTGGTAGTTTTTATTAAAACAAAATTTCTTGCTCTAATTAACAAACTCTAAAAGAATTTAAAACTCCTTAATTTCTGAGAACGTCATTTCTACGAACCTGGGAGTTTTCCCACAGAAAAACATTTTTGAAAATATAAAAAATAAATAAATAAAAATCTTGGATTCTGAAGACTTATCTACAGAAAGATATGCAGAAACTGCGACTTCTTAGTTATGAAATTTTCAGATTTCAGAATTCATACATTTCAATATCTCTAATTAAAAATCCTCAGATTACTTGGATTGTAAATGCTTTTCCTACAGAAAAGCATTTACAATCCAAGTTTTTTTTTTATGTTTTTTATGTCCTCAAAAATTTTTTTAGAAGGAAAACTCCTAGGATCTTGAAGACTTATCTACAGAAAATCATGCAGAAACTGCGACTTTTTAGTTAGAGGAAACTTTCAGATTTCAGAATTCATTCATTTCAAAATCTCTAATTATAAATCCTCAGATTCTGAATGCTTTTCTGTAGGAAAAGCCTTAATAATCCAAGTTTTTTTTAATGTTTTTTATGTCCTCAAAAATTTTTTTAGAAGGAAAACTCCTAGGATCTTGAAGACTTATCTACAGAATAAACTGCGACTTTTTAGTTGGAGGAAACTTTCAGATTTCAGAATTCATTCATTTCAAAATCTCTAATTAATAATCCTCAGATTCTGAATGCTAGAATGTAGATTTTTGCATTCAGTGCGACTTTTTATTTTTGAACACATTGTATCAAGTACTTTTAAACACAATGTGTTTATATATTTTGAATTTAAACACTGTGCATATTTTTGCCCAATTTATAGTTACCTACTAAAGGGTTCGCAAAATACCTTTTTTGTTTTTGAGCTCCTGAACCAATTGGACTTTGTATGGCGTCATACCAAGGTCTTTATGCAAAATTCGTCTCAATGATGTCTTCGAAATGTTCAATTGTTGAGAACGACGGTGAATTGATGTTGATGGCGCTTCACGCACACTTTCTGCCACAGCAGCAATATTCTCGGGTGTACGCACTGTTTTTGGCTTTTCACGCTTTGGTTTATCGATGAGGATGCCAGTTTCTTTCACTTTTTTCTTAAGATAACGAACATACGGACCATATTCGTTCAGCGGAAGGATAAAACTAATTATCTGTCAAATCAGACATGAGCTAAGTGTTACCATTCACGAAATAAGCACTAGTTGAAAAAAAAAAGTTAGATGGCGGACCCTTTATTAATTGGTTACATTCTTTTAATAGAGTAGATTTCAACAAAAAGCAGTCTGATTCAGAAAATTGAAAATTTACAATGTAGTTATGATTTTTAGAAAATACACTCATTCTTCTCTACCACGCCTTTCACAAAAATTTATTAGATTTGTAACATTCTTAGTATAAAAAATATTTGTTCAATATAATATATTTGCTGTATTTCTTAAAATTTAAACTTTAATTGAGATTTTGTTTACAAAATCACATGTCTGCATTTTATATACACCATACCCTCGTTATTCAGGCCAGATTTTCAACAAACATTTTGCCATTGGTTTTATATAAAGCTTTCGTTAAGAAGAGGCCGTCAATTGAGGATCAGTGTAGGTACTTATATGCAAGCAACCCCAAGTTATACATTTTGTTATCGCTACTTTAGATTTTATTATATTAAAGCTTGACATTTCTTTTTTAGAATTCATATAATGGTATTGTCTCTTATCTTACATTTTATTTTTCCAAGTATAATTGTATACATTTCATTGAGTATGTAGGAGTTATGACATTTTGAATATGCATTTTAAGAATATTTATAAAAATATATTTTTTAATTGTAAGCAATTTATATAAAGATTTTCAAGTATTATGTTCTTTTATAAATGTAATTTTTCGAAAATTTATTTTCTTTAAGATTTCTTAAAGTAAACAATTTAATTGAGAGTTAAAATGTAAAGTTTTTAAATTAAAATGTTTATAAACATGTTGACGAAAATCGAAAAATTAACCTATTAACAAGGAGTATATACAAATAGAGAGACCACACTTCCCAAACTCGGAAAAGTAAATGAAAACATTTTTTTTTAACACTAAAAAATAATTGCAACATGTTGATTACAAATTGTTGCCCAAAACACTCACTTTTATTTTGCTTATATTTTGTTATTTTCTGTTAAAATTTAATGTATCTTGCTAATAACATTAATATTTTTAATTAATATTTTAAATTAATAAAAAATTTATTAAATTATTATTCAAAAACATGGTACAAATTAATTTAAACTTTTAAACTTCTGCAACATGTTTTCATTTGCTCGGTGCGAGTTTACGAACAAACAAAAAGAGGGCAGATTGAGACAGACTGAGGTGGATAGAAACCAACTGATCATATTTCCTATACAATTTTCTAAATAATGTTATCTATTAGTGTCTAGGTTAAAAAAAATGTTGCTAAGACTCTATCGCCAATATCAATATCGATACTGACAAAATTTTGGGACCGAATTACTGAATTCGTAGCCGAGTAAAATTGTTCGATAGTTTTTATGTAAGGATTATGACATTTGACGACGAGTACCTGATCTGGTAAAACTTTTGAAAAATCATTTGATTCCGAAATTGCTATCGATTTCATATTTATTTGATATGTTTTTTATGATTTTTGCATTATTTGTGATCAGGTTTTATTTTAAGTATGGGTGAAATTATTAGAAATGTAGTTTATTTCTTATTTGAATTAATTCATTTAATGGTAATGACAATTCCATTATCATTACTTTTAAATGTATTTTATTTTTATTTACCCATTATTTGACTTACTTGTATTATTATTATTTTACATTAAATACTTTACATTGTTTACAATACATATTTTACGTTATTTAATTTATTTACATAATTTACATTGCATTGTTTACATTGCAAATATCATGGAGTAACGCAATATGGTATAAATTTCGATAGGGGAGTTAGGGGTGAAAAGGTAACACTCGTTTTTTTCTACCTCTTTCAAATAGCACACAAATGATTTTTATGCATTTTATCAAAAGAAACATTTTTGGTGAAGTGAAAAATCTGTGAGGGAAGTGGTAATAATGAGTTTTACCGCAATATATGAGTAATTATCAGATACAACTAAGACAATAACAATGGAAACCCCAATAACACGATTACACAGAAAAAGAAAATTTTGTTTCACAATGAACACAGGTGAAACGGCTGGCTGTTGTGTTTGCAGTTAAAGAATTTTTAGAATATAATTTTATGGGGATTTAACAAATAATGCAGAAATATTTTTCTAATGAAACTGAGGATTATGTTGGGAGTCTTGACTATTTAGACTCATTTTCACAATGTTGCGTTAGCTTCTAACGGGATCTTTAACTGAATTATTTTTTGTTATTTAGCATATACATTTTCAATTTAACTGTTTGTTAAAGTTTAACTGGACGTTCAGTAATCGAGCCTTAGATACATAATTTGTTATAAATTACGTGCGATTTTTATTTGTGACGTCCTTCTACTAAATCACTTTTGTCTATAATTATTAAATTATTAAAAAAAAAAATCGCATTTACAAAATATTCTACTAACTTAACATAAATACGCTCTAACATTGCTTAAATTACTATTAATACTTCTCCGCATTATACTATTTAAACTTCACTCCAAATTGAATGTATTCACAAAAATTCTCATAATTTAAACAATTTACAATATTTTGCAGATATTAGAGGTTATTTTAAGAGACAAAACCCGAACACAAATAACAATTTTTTTTTGTTTAATGAATTTTTCCAACAGCTATCGAAAAACATACGACTATTAAATCATAAATAAGTAAAAGTTATATTTAATTTAGGCTTGGGCATTTTAGGTCTTTATAAAGATCGCTCTTTACAGTCCAGCTCCTTTCAATGAACTAGTCTGCTCTTCTAGTTCAACAGCTCTTTATCCTAAATTGAGCTGTGCGATACGAACTATTTGAAGTGAATTGAATCAGATGATGCGAAACAAAATGTGTCAACAAAATGTATAACTTTCTATTAAATTTACTATCGGAGAATAATTCTTTAAAATATATTTAAAATGATTGTTAAATCATAAAATGGTACGTAATTATCCAGTTTTCCAGACATTTTATAAACTCAAAATTGAATTTTTTATTAATTTTCAGAAATGATTGTATTTTTCAAAGAACTAGGTAACAATTTTTCGAAAGAAAGAAGAAATGAATAACGTCTAACGTAAAAAAAAATTGAGCTGGCAACATTAAAAAAAACTCAAAAGCAACACAAAGAAAATAAATATTACTCAAAAGACATAAAGAACGAAAAGAGCGAAAGACCTAAAAGAGCTCATGATTGTGATCCAGCTCACTAGTTCAAAGAAAAGACTAGTTCAATTGAACTAGTTCGTTCACGAACTACACAACTCTAATTTAATTGTATCAATTAAAATTTTGAACTAATTTCAAAATGTTGTGAACATTTTTTAAAGATTATAATTCCCATAACCTTTTTTGGAAGTTTTTAACTAATATGTTTAATTGGGCAAATTCGATTAAGTTTTTAGTTGTATTTAGAAATGTTTCCATTGAAACGCAATTTTAGTTTTCTATGAGCTTCTATTAAAAATGTTATTAAATAACAAAGTCTTAGTAAATTCTGTAATTGATTGAATAAAGAAAATGGAAAATGTTAAAACTTTCACAGGCAATAGTTTTCATTTGTAACATATCGCACTTGATCGACAAGAGGGTATTAACTCAAAACTTTTAAAATATCACTTTTTTCAAGAAATCAACTAACAACATCAATATCTATCTATTGTAAAAATTTCAACGTATACCGATTACTCTTTCATCTCGAAAACCACTTCTGAGACCATTTTCATGATAATGTAGTGATTACCTTTATTTCAACAAAAAGGTATTATTTCGCGTTAATACAAAAGTTCAAATAGAAATGAATCGTATATTTTCATAAAAAAGGTATTATTTTAATTTGAGCCTTTATTTATGTTAAAAATAATCAAACTGTTTTATTTCTATTTGGTTGTATTTTGAGTTGATACTGTTTTGTTGATAAAATTTGTTTTATTCTATATATTTAAATCGATAAAATTTCAAAAAATGATATTAACTCAAAAAATTGTTTTTTTTTTTGCAATGAGTGGTAAAATTTAAAACAAAAACAATGTATATATATTTTCAAGGGGAATTTGCTTATTACGATATGTTTGAATTTTTAAATTCTGTTAAAATGTGGCCACAAACAGTTTTTTGACTCTACTGAAAATTTTAAAATTTTGAGTTAATACCCTCTTGTTGATCAAGTGCGATATATTGATCACTTTTTTGATTGTATCATACCATTTTTGACATCTTAAATCGAGTGTCGGAAACTCAAAGTGTTATATGTATATTCCGAATTCATCTCTTCAATTGCAAGCATGTTTGGCAAACACTACCTTTTCCTTATAACGTTAATTGGCTAACACGCCCAACATCAAGGCCGATATGAAAATTATAAAACCATGATCCTGATATTGCAGGGTTTATTTCAAAATTCTATAATCGTCGTTTCGATATTTTAGCGTTATTTTGATTTTAGTTCAAGAAATTTCAGAAGCAAACAGGTAAAATTGCAAAATCAAACCGATTATAAAAGAAGAAACATGTTTTTAATGGAATTGATATTTTCAAAATTTCATTTCTGTCTTAATGTTACTGTGGTAGACAACTACCGTTATTGTGAAAAGTTATTGAAGGCCAAATCCTGATGGCAACATGGGAGTGCTATTACTTAAAAATTTTAGAACAGGACAAGCTATTTTGTAGTAATTAGTAATTGTGGTTTTTAACTGCAATTACAGTTATTTTTGTATGGCAAAATACAAAGCAATTATTAGGGCAGTTACTTAAAAAAACAACTAACGAAAAGTACTAGTATTAACCTAGCTAATATGTTTGTTTTGCTTTATTTTTGTAAATATACACTCAAAAAAAAAGTTTTTAAAGCCAGCAAAATTTTAGTCAGGAGGGTGCTTGCAAAAAAATTGCTAATGTCAGCAAAATCTTTTGCTGAAAATCAGCAAGCTGATTTTTAGCAACAAAATTTGTAGATTCAGCAAAAGTTTTGCTAACACTTAGTAGATTAGAAATAAAAAAGCCTTGCTAAAAATTAAAAAAAATTTGCTGAATTTTAGTAGACTGAAAAAAACGCAACAAAATTGTAATTTAGTTAATTTATTTGCTGAAAATCATAAAACATATTTTTGTGATTCTTTTAAAAATAATTTACTATAATAACGAAATATAAAAATTTTCATTTTCCCACATTGACGACATGAATAAATTTAATATCTGAAAATATATAGAAATAAATATATATAACATAACAAAAATTTTCTTTTAACTACTTACATCAATGGTTGTCTCAATGATGCTATCTTTTAAAGGACGCAACTGCCGAAGATAATTATAGAAACGAAACGAAAAAAATAAACAAAAACCAACGAAACGAAAAAAACAACCCTTTTTTTGCAATAAGAAAAAGGAACCATAAAAATCTACCTAAGATGTGTGTCTTTGTCTTTCGCTTTACTCTGTCTACATGTCTGTATATGTTTGTTTGTTTGCAATTTGACCACACTAGATTATTAATCTATTAACATTTAGTTTAGAAATACATATTAAATTTAAATATTTTATTTTGTCTTTTATTTAATTAATAGACAATTATTTTCACAAGCCGGTGACAATGCAAAATTTTAGTTGTTTTAATCCTCAATTTTGTTTTATGTATGAAAAACAGATACAAAAATCTTCCATGGTTGATTTTTTTATATGTCTTATTAGAGTTGTAGCTTTTAGTATCATTTTCCTCTTCTCTACTACGTCTTGACATGCTTCATTCTGCGCATATCTTTCAATCTGGTTGTCGTCCACACTATTAATGTGCTTATCAGCACAATTTTTTTTACCAAAATTAATTAGTAAAACATTAGTATAATATTATTAAAGCATTAGTATAAAACAGTTAAGTGCTGAATAAGTATAACAAAAATTTTAGCTGAAAACACGATTTTAGCAAAAAAATTGCTAAAAAATAGTATACCTGATTTACAAGACCTTTTACTAACTTTTCTACTAACTTATTTTTTTGAGTGTACGGAGGCTGAAAGCTCGTTATAAATTGAAAATAACATAAATATAATCTCGATGTATATAAAAACAAAAAACTAATATAACTGTAAAGAAAAGTACTTTATTTTCGTAACAGTTGTTTGAAGCAGTTATATTTATATTATAATAAGCAACTACAAAAACAGTATTTTTGCATTAAATTCATAATTTTTGATAGTTCTGTTAAAAAATCTCGTTAGGTTTTTAAAAATTATTGTTCAATTTGTTTTCGTTATTAAAACTCTAATAAAAATCTGAATTTTTTTAACTCACATTTATATAAAAATGTAATTACTGCAGTGCTATTTAGAATTTTGACTTTAAATTTTAACTACGATGAAGAAATCACAAATTTTTATTACAATCAAAAGAAAAAAATAGTTTTTGTTATATATATTTTGTACTATTATATTTTGAAAATACCTAAAAAATAAATGTAAAAAACAGTCGATTTGATCAATTTTGTCAGTTGTTTCAAACATATTTGTAGTAAAAATCTGTGAGTTATTTTAACGACATTTTATTTTTTAACATTTTTAGTTATTTCAAAGGCAAATACTTTAAAAATGCATATACATACATTTGTTTTAACTGTCATTTTCAGTTAATTCTATCGATAAACTTTTTTGAGTGTATCACATGCATTGAATCTGATTTTTATGGCGTTAAATTATTTTTAATAAATAAATAAACAAATTCGATACGAAAATTGCTGTTTTGAAATTTCATTACTTAATTTAATTTCAATCTTTAAATGTTTTATTAAGTTTTAAAATATTTCTCGAAACATAAATAATTATATAATAACCACAACTGTTTAAAATAAACAACAAAATTTTATAGTTTTTGTTTTCCAAATATTTATTACAATTAATTTTATAAAGCTCTTATCATTAGTTATTTATTACAAACTTAAAACCATAAAAAAATTTATATTGAAAACCTTTAAAATTATGTTTATTATTTCAAAATTCTTGAGATTTTTCAAAACTTTACTTTGAATGGTACTTTTGTAATAAAAACTAAAATCTAAAGGAAATTCAATTAAATTTTATGACTTTCACTTATAAAAAATCGTAAAAATATTTATTTTGTTTTAAAGCAACAATATAGATCACATAGTCATCATCACTTTCGTTAACAATGTTGTATGAGGAGATTTGAAAAAAAATAATATTCATTAATAAAAACTGGCACACTTGAATTTTGTACTTGTAGTTTATTATAAATAGGTTTAAATAAAATAAACACCGACAAAACTAATTTTTTACGACCTGTTACATATATTCATAATAAATTTTAAAACAATAAATGATGACAAATTTTAATGATCATTGGAAAGTTAAAAAAATTTTATATTTCTTTAACGAAACCAAAAAAAAAAACATGGATATTGTTGAAAATTTCCAAAAGAAATTTAAATTACAAAATATAAATAATGAACATATTATTGTTTAAAACTTTAATAACACAGTTCAACAAAATAGGAAAAATTTTATGCATCGGCGCTGCGAACTATCATTTCTTAAAGACTTTTGAACCCAGATTAGTTTGATATAATGTTTATTAAAAATAAAAATTATGTTTTTTCGACCTTTAATTGTGCAATGAAAATTAAAATTATTCAAGTTCGAGGCCATACTCTGTATTTCTTTATTAGGATATTGTCCTAACAAATAATCTATTGAGTTTTTGTTTTCAAATTTATTAATTGACCACTTTCATTAATGTGTTGATAGATATATTTGGCAATTTTCTAGGTTCGGTCTTAGTTTATTTCCCCTTTACTTTACATTTACATCTAGTTTTTAAATAAAACAAAACAAGTGTAAAAATAAAAAGGAGAATAAAAACAAAAAGAGTGTATTGTATATCTACCAAAGGTAGAGCCTACACATAACGAACAAGTTTTCAATTTATTTTTAATCAATGGTGATCATCTTTAACTTCGAGCTCATTCGATCTCATTTAGTGGGAAAACTAGGTTATATGAATGTTTGATGTTTTCATGGTATTGTCACTTCTTTTAAAACGTGTTCTGATGATGGGATCCTAGAAAATTCCCGAAATAGATATACCTTGAAAGTGGTTAATTAATAAATTTGAAAACAAAAACTCTATAGATTATTTGTTAGGACAATATCCTAATAAGAAAATATAGAATACGGCCTCAAACTTGAATAATCTTTATTTTCATTTTCATAGATAAAATTAATATATATTAATTTGTAACAGAAAATAACAAAATATAAGCAAAATAAAAGTGAGTGTTTTAAGAAAAACATGTTTATCAACATTTTTTATTTTTTATTTTTTATTTTTTATTTTATTAATTAATAATCATATAATTACAAATTATATACTATTACCCTAACCGAGCACTAGCTACTATGGCCTTCGGCGCGTTGTAGCTAAAACAGACCAATGCCTCTGGTGGGAATCGAACCCACGACCCCCACACTGATAAGCCAGCACGCTACCAACTAGCCTACCGGGGCGCACCGTGTTTATCAACATGCTGCAATCTTTTTTGTGTAAAAAAATGTTTGCCGAGTTCGGTATTTTGTTGCTGAGAGGCGTGAGAAGTGTAGTCTCTCTATTTGTATATACTCTTTGCTATTACTTAAATTTTTTTTTTTAAAGGACCAATTATGGTGTAGTAATAAGCAATTGTTGTTTTTAACTGCAATTACCATTTAACCTGTTAAAATTTCTCATTTTCACGATTTCGTTAATAAAATATCGAAAACGAAAAGAAGATCCAAGACTTTAATACGTACCATTAGTGAACATCACAGCTTACCTAATTTATGAAAAAACCCGCGTACTTTCTCTTTTAGTTAAAAAAAAAATTGCTTAAACTACAAAAATTCTATATATTTTTATGCCTTCAAAATATGGAGTCTGTGACAAATGTAAAATTCAGATAAAGTAAAATTCAGATAAAAACATTTAGATAAAAACGTTTAGATGAATATATTGAGATATGTTTATGTTTAAGTTTTCGAATCAATACCAACTAAGTAACAGTTAATTGAAGTGCGTTTTCTTTCATAGTCAATACAGACAATATGAATTTAAAAAAAATTTCAAAAGTCTTGAACTTCATATTGAATTTTCGGCAAATTTTTAATAGGAAAGCGGTGGTTTTTTTCACTAAAATTAATCAAGTCGCATATAAATTATGATCATGTGCTAAAATTTTGCAAATTCGATTAAGGGATTTTATAATATTCACCACAAAAAAGAAAATTAAGTAACGTTTTCACTTTAATTGCAAGGATATCCTACATACATCCTTCACTTAATCGCAACTAATTGATATGGTTTTTAATGCTCAAAGTCATATACCTTAAAACCATATTAAAACTTATTCGCAGTTTATTCAGGCGTATGAATTAATATTAAATTTTAAAGAAAAAAAAAAAATGTTGGTATAAGTTAAGTTCGCGAATATTTCAAAAAGTGAAACTAATATTAATACGTGATCTATATCCTTAAATCCGTCGCATCTCTGATGCATGTTTAGTGTTTAACAGTGTAATTTTATAACATTTATAAATAAAATTTGTTACCACAAAATTTTTTTAAAACTGATTCTCTGATAATATTCAGTTATTGTGTTATATTAACCCCATATGTTTAGATTCGCCCCATTTTTTAATCTTAAACATTAACATGATCCCCTTTCAAATAAACTAATCTTAATCAGTTGGGGTTTGTTTTAAAGATATTAAAATTTATACTCTAATTCAGAAAAAAAAACTTTTATGAAATTTTTAAAACTTTTTAAAACTAACTTTAATTTTACTTCCCATAGAGTTTGTTTAATTTAAACCAACTTAAAATTCATATTTTTTTTTCTTTAAACAAGTGTGTGGTAGAAAACATTCCTTCTAAATTTTAATATTTTTTTTTTTATATTTTTGTGTAGTATTTTAAATTTAAAATTTTTTCTAGGGGAACTTTCCTTATTTTTCCATTTTAAATATTGTATTAGTTGACAAGTGTTAATTATCAAGTGTTTCTTTTAAATAGAGCAAATGGTAAAAAAAGAACTGCTGTTGGAAAAATATTATAAAAAAAAACAAGTAGGGGGAATAGAAATACCCGAGTGAAAATAATATTATATAATCTTGTATTGTATTGTACAATTTAATATACTCTCAAAATGTTTAAATAACAAATGTACACATTTGTGTCTGCAAAAATAAACACAAATGATAATAATTTGAATGTTGGGAAACATGTTTTTAGATTTATAAACATATTTACCTACAAACAGTTTTAAAAATATAAACAAATGATAATATAGTATATAAACAAGAGATAGTAGCATGTTGGGAAACATGTTTTTAAATTTATAAACATTTTTACCTACGAACAGTAGTAATTGTCAAAATAAAAAAAAAAAAAGTTGGTAGCGTGCTGGCTTATCTGTGCGGTGGTCGTGGGTTTGATTCCCACCAGAGGCACTGGTCTGTTTTCGCTACAACGCGCCGAAGGCCATAGTAGCTAGTGCTCGGTTAGGGTAATAGTATATAATTTGCAATTATATGATTATTAATTAATAAAAAAAAAAGAAAAAGAAAAAGAATTAGAAATATTGTTTTTTTTTTGAAATTTAAAACAACCAACATATTCTAGAATTTTTTCATAATTATTATTGGAAAATGAACAAAAACCACAAATAAACGTTCAATGGAGCAAAAAATTTTGTTTAAAAGATTAGCTAATACTGAACTCTAGTGACAAATTCTGGAAAAATAAATCTGGAGCCGCTGAAGCTCGCGTTACATCTGCATGTGCGTGCCTTCCTTCTTACCATTGCAGACATAAGATTTAAGTGTAATATTTTGTTTATATTTACAAACAGTATAAATAAATTACAAATAATTTTTTTTTATAAATTGCAAAGAATTTCCTTTGTTTGCATATGAAAATATGTATGTGAATCTATAAATACTAAACAAATTGATTACACACATTATGAGTAAATTTACACATATTATTTTTTATGAACCATGTTGGTAAACATTTTTGTACACATTTTGTGTGTACCAATTTACACACATAGATTAAATTTACCCAACTTATAGTAGGAGTACAGTTTCCTACTAAAGGGTCCGCCAAATAACTTTTTTTTTTTGAACTCCTGAACCAATTGGACTTTGTATGGCGTCATACCAAGGTCTTTATGCAAAATTCGTCTCAATGATGTTCAATTGTTGAGAACGACGGTGAATTGATGTTGATGGCGCTTCACGCACACTTTCTGCCACATCAGCAATATTCTCGGCTGTACGCACTGTTTTTGGCTATTCACGCTTTGGTTTATCGATGAGGATGCCAGTTTCTTTCACTTTTTTCACAAGATAATGAACATACGGACCATATTCGTTCAGCGGAAGGATAAAACTAATTATCTGTCAAATCAGACATGAGCTAAGTGTTACCATTCACGAAATAAGCACTAGTTGAAAAAAAAAAAACGTTAGATGGCGGACCCTTTATAAGTTGGGTAAAATTCAACAGAAGTTAGTTAGAGTGTAGTTAAGCACGATATCATGTACAGAGAAAATAATATTTCCCTACTTTTTTCAATTAAATCGGTTTGTTGAAAATTTTAAAAGCTGTGAATTAAAAATTAATTGAATCAATTAAATATTTGCTCAAATTCGCAACTTGCTTGACATTTTTTTTATACATTTTTTTATATTATCGCAAAAGCTGACCTGAAAATAAACATTGTCAAGAGTAAAGTAATGCGCTGCAATACCGTGAACAGTAACAAATTTCGCATAGGAAATATTGAATTGGAAGAGGTCACGTCATTTTGCTACCTGGGTAGCATTTTAACAAATACAGGTGGTTACAGCAATGATGTTGCGTATCGAATATCTAAAGCCAATTAAGGATTCGGTACCCTCGGGTGATATGGAAATCTTCTGCATTATCCAGGTACACTAAGATAAGCATCTTTAACTCCTGTGTCAAATCTGTGCTGATTTATGCATGCGAAACGTGGAAAACAACAGAACACGAGATAAACTCCCTACAAGTGTTTGTTAATCGATGTCTCCGAAAAATCCTAAAAGTTTTTTGGCCTAACACCATATCCAATGCCGAACTTTGGAGACAAACAAACCAGCGGGCAATCCATATTAAAATAAAGAATCGCAAATGGCGTTGGATTGGTCACACGCTGCGCAGACCTCCAGGTGACGTTGCTAAAATCGCCATTGAGTGGAACCCACAGGGTAAGACGAGAAGAGTAGGCAGACCGTCTCACACATGACACCGTCAACTGAATATAGAAGTCATATCTACTGATCAAAGCTGGGCAGAAGTAAAGAGAATATCATCCAACCGGTCCGAACGGAATAAATTCGTTGTGGCCCTTTGTTCCCAATAGGAACCACAGGACATAATATATATATAAATATATATATCGCCCAAAAGCAAACATCAATACATTGTTGTTGTTTTTTTGTAATATTTATGTAATTGTTTTTTATGAATGTTTCTGTTTAGTGGTATTAGTAATAAATATTTTAAATTTATTTCAATTAGATTAAATAATTATAATTAGGTTTTACTAGTTTTTTGTTTTTATATATATCGAAATTATTTTAATGTTATTTTTAATTTATAACGAGCTTCCAACCTCCTAAAGCAAATCAAATATATTAGCTAGGTTGATACTAGTATTACGATCTGACTAAAGATCTCATCAGAGCCCGAAATTTTAGAAAAGCTAGATTATTTGGTTTACTTTATTAAGTTAAATAATTTAGTTTCAGTTGTTTAAATCTGAATATTTATTTGTTCTAAAACATAAAATTGATAATGTAAATAATGTAATTTTTAAAGTTTAATTTTGTTTAATAAAAATTTAAAAAAGAAAAATGCAAAAAATAAATTAAAAATAATTTCAAACAAAAAAAAAAAAAAAATACTTTGATTTCTGCAAACAAAAAATCCAAAAAAAATGTTGCCATAATCCCTACGTTTCAAAAAAAAAAAAAAAATTAATTTCTGTGTGAAGTTGTTCACATACGTATAATTAAATCTGATAACTAAATGTTAACAACATGCCGGTTTAAATTCAATGTTATAAAATTCAAGTTATAAAAAAACAGTTGGTATGGGAAATTTTTTTTTTGCTTTTTGGGAAGCTATACGATATTGATCACATGAGTTAATATTGATCAAATGAGTTAATATTTAATTGAAAACTTTTTCTTTTAAAGTGCTATCAATTTCTAATTGAATTGACAATTTTCATTGTTGTCCGAATTTCAGCAATCAAAGTTATTGAGTCGGTTTATTTCGTAATTGAAATGTGGTATTTTTTAATGTTAAATTTAAATTGTGCTGTTAATAATCGGACCAC
This sequence comes from Delia radicum, assembly GCA_021234595.1. Taxonomy (NCBI): domain Eukaryota; kingdom Metazoa; phylum Arthropoda; class Insecta; order Diptera; family Anthomyiidae; genus Delia; species Delia radicum. The sequence continues at coordinate 276,854,874 of CM037851.1, read as the reverse complement.
AATATCTAGCCCCCTGTATTCAATTTAAAAATTTTATTTTATAATGGTTAGCGCGTTGGACTGTTACACGGATGGTCCCGGGTTCGATTCCCGGTGACGACAACATCAAATAATATGTATGAGTTTTCTATCACTTATATGTATCGCTGCGCCCACCTTCGGTGTTCCCATAGCACTTAACCCCACCGAAGTTAAATAATGAATCAGGGCTATGAAACAAAAAGCTTCAATAAATTTGCCAATTCTACATCAGGTGGCGAGCAACAACTGTTCTAAGACTTATCATCTCGCGCAATTGCAGTGTTGCCATGTTTGAAGCCCATCATCTTTCACCACCTTTCATCTCTCCACTATCCCCTTTCCCAAGAAAGCAACACATTAATTAATAGGAAGAATTTCCTGAGTGTTGCTTCTCTTTTTTTTTTTGTATTTCAATTAGATATAAGGTTATATCAAATTTGATACATTTCTTTTTTGCATCATATTAATTTTTTTTTAATCGGGTAGGCCTACTTTGTAACCAACAAGATGTACCACATATGTTTAACATAAAATTTCTAATAAATTAAGATTATTAGTTTAATTTTTATAGAATATTATAAAAACAAATTGAGAAAAAAAAAATATTTTCTGTTAAGTCTAAATGTTTGATAACACTAGTTTACAATATTTTCATAAATAAAAATAGTTCAAATAAGATTTCACATTTTTACGAAAAAAATTAGATTTATTGTATGAAAATCAATGAATAAATTTTAAAGTTATAACCAATTCTAAATTTAATTCTATATTTAAATTTTATATGCAAGTTGAGATTAAGAGAAACAGTTTTAAGTGGATTTATTAATATATTAAACCATAAAATTTTTACAATTAAATAAGTTGCTTAAGAACATAGAAAATAATTAATTTTAAGTGTCAATATTTTTTTTATTTGAAACTCTCGAAATGCTATTTCAGCGTTTAGAAAAGAGATGTAATATAAACTTTTACTTTTTTTTTTACTTTTGCATTATTTTTAATATATGAAAATAATTTTTGTTGGGGGTTGGGGAACCAGTAGTAGTGTTTTAAGGGATCCTTGAAGCAAAATATGGTGGGAACCGCATCTCTAGTGTCAATCACAATTATTTTTGTTCATACAAATTCAGAAAATAAAAATTGGACATATAAAAACCATTGATTGTCAAAGGATTAAATTTAAGTAAATAATTTTAAGCTTAAATACATATTCTTACTTTAAAAATATTATAAACAAATGTTGTTTAAAAATTGTATTAACAAAATCTTGTTGATGTTTTGCTTAGAAACATATCTCTAAAACATGTTTCAGATACTTTGTATACAAATATGATAAACAAATGTTACTTACAATCTCATTCAATAAAATATTTATATATCTTCTCTCTATCATCAAAATAAAAAACTAATTCCTATTGTATACACTCTTATCTTTACAGGACAAAAATCCTGTCGTGGCATGACAGAATTTTCCACAAACAACGACATCAACAACAAAACTCATTTATCATCACAACCGCTTCAAAATTCACCACGCCATCATTTTACCCCATATCCTCATCTCTCATCTCATACATCCCTAACAAATAATCCCACACAACAATCATCAACATCATCATCTAATGCACAATTTAATAAACAATTTACACAAACATTAAAACAACAACTCATTATTAATAATAAAAATAATCAGCAAACACAACCGCTTCCATCCTATCAAAATTCACCAACATCGAATGCTTCATCAGCAACACATTCCCCAACACATCAACAATATCGTAAACCCTTTAATTCACCCAATAATACACCATATGCCTATGGGGCAGGACAGTATCAGCAACATCATCAGCAACATCTTCATCAGCAACAAAGGCGTAATAGCGGTAAATTACCATTTTTAACTCATACTCAGTATCAGCAACATTTGAATGATTTGTTGTTGCAACAACAACAGCTACAACAACAACAACACCAATTGTTGCAAAGCAAAGACGCCGCTGATGAGAGTGAATTAAGCGAAGAGAGTTTAAAACAAAATGTTGCCATTGTTTTAAACAATTTAGACCGTTATAATAACGCTTTGCGCAGTATTATTTTGAATGAACAAGTCCAGACTAATAATAGCGTATTTTACGACGAAAGTGATTTAAATTTTCTGACTGGTGTTGGTGGAGGTGGTGGCAATAACAATTTGCAACAAATTTCACCGACAACACAAGCCAACACAACAACAATGGCAACCGCTATAACACCCGAATCCGATTATAATAGTAATGCCACTACACCGGGTTCACGCAACAGCAACATGTTGCCCTATGAGTCTTCGTCCAATATGATGCCTCAACAACCACATCAACATTTGGTAGGTTTTTCAAATACAACTACAGGTTGTGGTGGTGGTGGGGTTAATAATGTTTTAAATAATGCTTCTTGTGGTGTTGGTTATATGGGTAACAATTTAAATTGTTCTCTTGCATCTTCACACGATTTTACTCATGACAATTCTGATTATCAGTGGTTTTTGGACTATGGCTATCGAGATGGCTGTGGTGGCATGCAACGTAGTGTACTCTCCTCATTATCGGCTTCCTATAATGGACTGGGTGATCTGATCTATGAAGATTTATCTAAAAATCTTGATGCCAATTTAGCTGAAGTGGATATGGAAAGTTTTCGGGCCGAAGATATACATTCATTACTTTCCCAATTGCCCTCATACTGTAAAAGTTTGGGTGGTGGTCAACATCGTTTGCAACAGTCATTAATGTTGCAACAACATTTACAACCCTCAAATAATGGTCAACAACAACAGCAAATGCAACAACAAATGGCTCATAATATGTCGCAAACCTCAACAACATCTACAAATGATTTAATCGATAATTCATTTTGTAAGTCGGAGTTATTATTTTCACCCGTTAAAGAGTCGCACATTTCGGTTGATTCTTTAGATATGGATGCCTATCCAGATGATGGTGATATAATATTGACTTGCAAGGCCAATAAAGATAATTATACCATAGCATTTGAGGGTAGTGTTTTATATTCGGATGAAAGCTTTTATGGTAAGTTTTATATCGTTCATTCCATGATAGATCGTCCAAAATCTGACCGGGTCACAGATAAAACTGAAATTGAGTTTAAATTAAAATATTTGTTAATTTAATAAAAAATTTAATTGAATTCGGTCCTATTAAGGAAATTGTTGTATCAATTAAAATAATTTGTAATGGGAGATTTTAAAAACTTTCGACACACCTTTTAAATAAAGGTCTTTCAAAATTTATTGAACTTGGTAGTTAATGTGGAGTTTATTTATATTTTTTTTCCAAAATTTGTTATAGTTCGCGTTTGGTCGCAGCTTAAAGTTGGTAGTTTTTAATAAATGTGTAAAAAAGATACAATTAACATAACTTTTGAACGCGTCAACAGAAAATTAAAAGTTTGCTGTCATTTTAAAGATACTGTTCTTACTAGTACTCTCCTTTAAACACTGTAGCACACAAATTTATTTTTTCTCGAAGCGAATAAAGAAATTGAAAAAAATACTCTTAATTCGCGAATATCTCAAAAACTCATAATAAATTTTCATGAAATTTATTTTGCAATTAACTCAACATAAACAAATTTCAAGTTTTGGAATCTGAGGGGTCGAAAAACATCGGAATTATTCCGAAAGTATCTTGGATATTAAATATAAAATTTTTTTTATGTTCACATAGCACCCTACTACAAATTTCAATATTTTTTGCCATGCATGGGAAAATCGATATGCCTGTTAAACTGGAGACCACATGTAGTTAAACTGCGTACTCAGATTTTTTTTTAATATGGTATTTCATATGGCATTTCGATTATATGCCAATACAGTGTACATATAAAATATTTGTAAATTTTCAGTTTGTATACTTTGGTTATTTCGTGCAATGTGTGTTGTAAGTGATACTTTAAATTAAATGTGAACTAAATTTCATAAAAATAAATTATGGGGTAAAGTTGAAAATGTAATTTTGTTGTGCTAATTATTTTTAAAATGTCCCTAGCTATTTAATTGATTTTACTTTCAACTAATATTTTGATTATATCTATTAAAAAAATTAATTGAATGTTGTTTTAAATTTCAAACAATTGTTTTGTAGATGCCATGAAAACTTTTTTATCCCGGAATTTAAAAAAGAAAATCCCGGGATTTGGTATTTACTAAATCCCAAAAATTACAGGTTTTATGGTTTGGCAACCATACTATCTACCGTTTGCAGTTACCTGATATTGTGTAAACTAGCGATTTTATTACCGTTTTTCATATTTTAAAAAATCCGACGAAATTTTAAAAGTAGTGAACTCTGAAGAACCATATCACCTAAAGTAGATTTAAAAAATTTAAAAAGCGTTTGAAGGCTGCAATTGTCTACTTTTCGATTCGCTATTAAAAAAATACCACTTTTTTCAAAACTGCATCCATAACGCAAATGCAATTTCATAATGGATTTTTGCATTTTATTCCCCTCTACGAATTTTGAAACATAATTTTTAACACGCATTCGTCGTTTGTGTGAATTTGACACAAATTTTCCAATTGAAAATGTTATTTCGCTTTAAATTTCAAAAAAAAAAAATTACAACGTTTTCAAAATAAAGAAAATTGCATTCGAAAATGTGGTTAGTTTTTAATTACATATTGTAAAGTGTGCAATTGCAGCTTTCAGATGCCTTTTAAATCTTTGAAATAATCCATCTACTTCAGGCGATATGACTCTTCAATAGTGCTGGTAAATTCGGTTATTTTTCAATACTCGATACTACTCGTTATTTTTTTTTTTTTTTTTTTTTTTTTTTTTTTTTTTTTTTTTTTTTTTTTTTTTTTTTTACTTTATTTTTTTTTTTTTTTTTTTTTTTTTTTTTTTTTTTTTTTTTTTATTTATTTATTTATTTATTTATTATTCTTCAATTAAATAACCGAGCCCAAAGGGCCATATATGGCTAAGAAATAACTACAACACAAGACTACTGTATTATATAAAACAAAAATATAAATAACAATATAATATTAAAAAAAAAAAAAGAGAAATAAACATATATGTAATATAAAATAGTAAAAACATTAGAAGTTAAAAGAAAGAAGAGAAAAACAATATAAAGGCACTGTAAACCAATGAATAATTACAATCACACGTTCCATTAAAATGTCAAAAATATTATAACTCATTACCTTGAGCATAGATCAAAACTTTGCGTTTAAAAGTGTAGAATGGTAATTCCAAGGACTTGAGCTCTGTAGGCAAGTGATTAAAAATATGAGCTACCCGCACATGAAATGATCGTTCTAAGAGTGAGGTTAACCTAGGGATTTGAATTTGACGATTTCGTGTAGAATGGCCAAAAGAAAAAAATGAATTCAAATATACAAGGTCATCATTATGATTAATCTTATAAAAATAAAGTATAGTCCTTGCTTTAACATAGTTCGAAAATGGACAACCTAAGAATCTCGAAACATACGGCGTCATATGGGTACGATTAAGTCTCCTTAAACAAAATAGATAACGGATTACTCTATTAAACAACACTGAAAGCCTTTTCATAATGTAGCCAAAAGTGCCACTATAAACTTCAATGCCGTATAAAAATAAAGGCATAATTAAAGAATGTATGAGCATAACCTTGATTCTCATAGGTAAAATTAAATTAACATTATAGAGCCTACGCAAGGAGTAGTTGACCCTAGAAATAACATAATTTACATGTCTTTCGAAATTTAAACTATTGTCCAACCACAAACCAAGACACTTGATTTGATCGACAAACTCAATATTAGTACCATTAATATTTATTACCAAATCCAGTAAGGGTGATCCAAAAAACATAGCCTTTGTCTTATCCGCATTAATATATAATTTGTTTTCCAACATCCAATCCGTAATATTAGAGACACAGTAATTTAACTGTTGTTGCAAAACATCCGAGAATTGCCTCTCGCCACTAAATAAAAAAAACAAATCATCTGCATATGCAAATGAAACACATGAAGAAAAATGAATACAATTAAATAAATCGTTAAGATATATATTAAATAACAATGGTCCAAGTACGGACCCCTGTGGTACTCCACTTATAACGGGTAATACATGAGAATATTTATTCCCAATAGATACGTATTGGCCTCTATTTCTGAGATAAGATGATATAAGCCTACAAGAAGAAACAGAAATACCTAAATTACGGTATAGTTTAGAAATTAATATACTATGATCGATCTTTTCAAAAGCCTTCTGAAGGTCAATGGATAAAAGAACATTGACATGGCCAATACTTAAAGACCTTCTAATCGTATCAGTAAGTCCTAAAAGAAGCGACGTGGTGTTTCTACCACATCTAAATCCATATTGAGAATCACTAAAAAAAGAAACATTAGCAATGTGATCCTCTAATTGGTTCTTAAGTAAGATCTCCAAAATTTTAGAAAGTACTGGAAGTATAGAAATGGGACGCAAATTATCCATGTCATTAGACTCACCAACTTTTTTAAGAGGTACTATCCTACCAGTTTTCCAGCAAGATGGAAAGATTGATTTGGTAATTACATTATTGACAAGATAAAGAATATATTTACCAACATAAGGTAAAATCAATTTCAAATATTTTAAGGAGAGCTCATCACAACCAACGGCATTCGATTTAATTGAATATAGAGCAGATATCAGTTCACAAAGATCAACATTATGAAATGAAAACCCACTTTCATCCAGAACATTATCTAAAAAACTATCATCGATAGGGTTATTACCTTGATTAGAAGAAATATACAAATTCAAATCCTCAACATCAACATTATCAACGGTTGATGCATTATCAGCAAGACCGTTAGCACGAAGTGTATTCCAAATCTGTCCTGAGCTTTTATTACAAAAAAGTTTAGCATGCGCACTACGTTTAGCATTACGGATTACCGTCTTAGCATGGTTCCTTAAACGACAAAAAATTCTCCAATTTCCGTCAGTCCTGTCATCGAGATATGACCGATAAGCAATATCCCGAACTGACAGACTATATCTTATCTCAGGGGAATTAAACCAAGAATTATCATTCGAGCTACTAACCTTACGCTTTACCAGTGGCACTGCACTATGCATACGATACATGTATGAATTCAATAAATTTGCCTGATCATCCACATTGGCTGTATCCAGAATACTGTTAAAATTGCATGACGCAGCAATATTTTCCAAAGTACATAAATCAACATTACCATAATCAAAATATTCAATCACGTCATCCAAATGTTGTGTAATAATTTCAAATGATGCAAATATAAATGAATGACGAGAAGTACCGGGTATTTGTGCCTGGCCAGATACAGTAACAGATAAAGAAGAAGACAACAGAAAAAAGTCAATTAATGACGTGGAACCGTGCCGCACATCAAGATGCGTAGGTAAAGAGTTATGATGACAAATTACATTTAAACGGCCACACATTTCCCTAAGAGAAATAGCTTTTTTAGCATTAAACATATTGTTGTTAAAGTCGCCAAACATAACTATATCGGAATATTCTAATAATATATCCGAAACACTATTTTCAAAAGTAACTAAACCTCCTCGAGGAAGATAAACAACGCCTACAAGAATCTTACGACCAGACACATTTATTTCAATAAACAAAAATTCAGCAGAAACATACGTAGTGTTTCTCCTCCTGTTAAAACCATATTTAATATCCTTTAAAATTATCTTAAACTTGATGTTCCTAGAAATATATAAACCCACACCTCCACAAGCTCGTGGACCAGGGCGATCACTTCGACATAGGACATAACCTGGTATATTAACAGCATTCGATGATATTTCATCCAATAACCATGTTTCCGTAATCCCTACAATATCAAACAAGGCATTACCAAGTACATTTTTCAGTTCATCTAACTTGTTAGATGAACGTAACGCAAAACTTTGAATATTGATGTGACCTATATTCAAATTAGAACCACAATTCCGCAATTGAGATTCAAAGAATGAACTATTGCTAGTTACAGTGCCTAAATTACAATTGTAAGTCATTTTAGAATTTTCAAAAAAGGAAAAATAGAAAATAATATAATATAATAAAAATTTAATTGCTTAAATATTGACAACAGCAAGAATATAATATTCGTAGTAATATTCATAAAAACCAATTTTGAAAATTAATCGAAAATTATAAAATTATAAATCATGGAAACCTACTTTATGATAAATACAAATTGCACCACTAAAGTTGTGGAATGACTACGTACACATAGTATAAAGAAAAAAAAATAAACAGATAAAAAAAGTACTGTAAAATATGGCTGATATAATTAAGTTTGTTTAAACAAACAATAAAATTAAAAAAAGAAAAAAAATAACTTAAATGACCAAAATATTCAATTATCTGCCACTCGTTCTACATGAAGTTGAAAAAGAGCCACTATCCTCCTCAAGTATACTGACGCACTCCTGATAGTTGCAAATCTTTACAGAGCCATCGCACATTATTACCTTTGCTTTCGGAACGTCATAATTTTTAAAGGTAAACTTCCTTATTTTATTTGATAATTTTAAGTTTTTGCAAACTGCGATTAGCTCCTTTCCTGCGGGAGTTAAGTGGTCATTTAAAAATATATCTGTATTAACAGCGCCACCAATTACATCATTCACTTTAATGCTAATATTTTTGCGATAGTTTATCATTATTGCATCTCTAATTTGTACAGAGTTAAACTTCACAAGAACTGATTTCCCACCAGCAAAATAAGTACAATGTTGTATATCAGAATAATATACACGAACACCGCATAAAGATGCTAGTTTAATAATCGGCTTACGTAAATTTTTGATTGATCTAGGTAATCCCTTAATTATTATATCGGATCTGTTTTAAACGCCTTTGGTAAATAGAGTTTTGTATTTCCAAAGCATTTTGATGATCAATACTAATCGATATTTTTTAATTGGGTATTCAATACTTTTAACGGTTTTTAAATTTTAATTTCGCTTTAAATTTTTACAATTTTTTTTTTTTTTAAATTGTATTTTTAATGAAAATGAAAATTATTCTAGTTCGAGGCCATACTCTATATTTCTTTATTAGGATATTGTCCTAACAAATAATCTATAGAGTTTTTTGTTTTCCAATTTATTATTATCAATATCCTAATAAAGAAATATAGAGTATGGCCTCGAACTTGAATAATTTTCATTGCACAATTAAAGGTCGAAAAAAACATAATTTTTATTTTTAATAAAAATTATATCAAACTTGTAATTGTATTTTATTAAAAATTTAAATTTAGAAAATATATTTTAAACTTTTTTACAAACAATTTAATGTTTTTCTTTTTAATTTTTTCAACTTCTTTTTTTTAAACTTTTCACCTTTGATTTTTTCTTCTAACAGAATTGTGTTTTAATCGTAATTATTTTAGCGGAGTCGCAATTTTGTATTGATTTTCTGTCCAAAATACAACTCTCAAAATATCGTATAGTTACTTTTAAGTATTGAGTATCGAAAAAAAAAATAAATACTCGGTAGTCGATACCCAATACTCATTGTTTTACCAGCACTACTCTTCAAAATTCACTACTTTTAGCATTTTACTGATTTTTAAATAAATTAAAAACGGGAATATAACCGCGAGATTACACAATTTTAAGGAACTGAAAATGGTAGTGAGTAAAATACATTCTGGAGTATACCTATTCCAAATTTAAATAAAATCTATGGGCGTGAGATTAAAAAATATAGGTTTTTAATGTTCTCTCATGGAATGCAAGATATTAATTTTATTTGTATTTATTCCCTTTTCTCTCTAATTGTTTATTAATATTTCTTTGCAGAACCCAATGAAATTGCTATGAAAAATAAACAAAATTTCATTAATTTACATAGCAATTTAGATGATATTGTTAAACGTAAGTCCTTAGAAGTTTCAATGTCACGTTCGGAACAACCTCAACCGTGCAATATGCGTAATAAATTGCAAAAGAGTCATACCACACAACTGCAAAGGTAATTATTATTTATGTACAGTAAAACCTGTTTAAGACGAATTATCGGTTAAAACTTATACAGACAAAATTTCATAAAATTTTTTATTTTTAATTTGAACTTTCGGAAAAAGTGAATTTTTTCTTTTGCTCTTTAAGAAAACCAATGAGAAGATTGCACAATTTTTGAAATTATTTTTTTTTAGATATTTTAACTATTTTGTTGAGAATTAAGAAATGTCAAATATTTTTTTTCCCACTTACCTGTACCACCGGTGTTCGTTTTAACCGGTTTTTACTGCATTATTATTTATTTTGTAATATTTTATATTTCCACGTTATTTTTATATTTTCTTCTTTTCCATGTTTAATTGAAGAAATAATAATCAAAGTATTTAGTGTTAAAAAAAAAAATGTATGATTCAGTTTTGTTTCTTTCCCCCTCCCATGTGTATGTAGTTCAACTCAATTTCCGTTTTGATCGTTTAAAATATTTAAAATGATAAACATTTTATATGATTTTGTTATTTGGCTTTTAGTTTTTAGTGCAATTTCTATGAGGTCATTTCAATTGTCTTTAATTTATATTTATTAATTTTGATGTGCGGATCAACTATACACGATTTTGTATAATTTTAATGAATTTTGATGGTTATGTTTTTTCAGATCATTTGAAAAGTATATGAATTTTCTATTTGCTAAATTAAATTTGAGAGAAAATTTAATTTTTATTTTTAATACCTGATAAAACTTTAAAATTTTTATAAACTGGTAATGACAATCCCAAAATGTTGAGATGTTTTCAAAGTATTTCGTGAATTTTTTGTAGCAAAACCCTTTTGTAAGTTTTTTTTTATTATAATGATTTTTTTTTTGGCCAAGTATTTAGAATTCCAGTTTTTATTTTTCATAAGCTAGTAGGGCCTTATTTTTCCAATGTAAATAAAACAATATACTTATTACATTTTCTCTGACGTTTCTTCAATTTTATGTTGACTTTTTCAAAAGTGTCGTCTATTTATATCAGGAGTGCCCAAAAGTTCCTTATGGAAGAGCAAACACCAATACATTTAAAGAAAAACTAATTTTTATTCAACATTTTTTGTTGTAAAAACCAATACATACAAAGAAAAAAGAAAAAAATATTTCAATGTTTACCAGCAAAGCATACGAAAGTGTTGTTGCTTTGCGCTTGCGTGTATAAATTGAAGAACGACAAAAAAACTAATAAGACAAAGTTGTTTGTGTATTTCGTATTGCTAGTGCTGAGCGCTCTATATGTGTATTAAAACACACAGCCTATAGCTAAGTGTTTTTACAAAAACAAATGAGTACCAAGCGCATAGGCCGTGGGCACCCCTGATTTATATAATAAAAAGCAGTATAAGTTTATTTTTATTTTTATTATTTTAATTTAAGCAAATATTTCAATCTTCATGACCATATAGAAGAAGTTTAGGACAAATTTTCATGAGTTTATGTTCCTTAGACATCAGTACAAAAAGAAATATTTAAACAATTATAGAAAAATAAAGAAACGGTTTATTAAAAGAATTCTTTTTGCCAATATTAGAGATTAATATAAAAATTATATTTAAAATTCGGACGACCATGGCAACTCTGGAGGCGATTTCATTATAGACTTTTTTTAGCACAAAATCGGGTACCATAGTGGAGCCCTAAGTACTCTTCTGACAAAATAATTTTAGGCAAAAGTTTACTTTTAGGGCAATCCTCAAAAAAAATTGGACGCCCTACAGAATTAAAAACAATCATTTTTTTATTATCGGTTAAGGGGTCTGGGCCGGGCCGCTGGGACCCACTAGGGCCGAAAAACCGAAGCACGTTAAAGTGGCAAGTGTGACCTCTAGAATTATTATTATTTTGTCAGGATTACAATTATACACTTTTTTTTTGAGGATCGGGAAATAGAATTCCCGCTAAGTCCATTTTATTGTATTTTAGGGATTAAAAAAAGTTTACTTTTTCGGACACCCCTTAAAAAAAGCACCCAATCTAAAACTAAAAAGATTTTTTTTTTATTATAAGTTTTTTTTTTATCTCAGGATTACAATTTCTGAAAATCCGGGAAATATAATTCCCTCTAGGTCCTTTTTAGTGTATTTAAGTGGTAAATTGGGATTATCGCCTGTAGGTGATAGGACAAATTGAAAAAAATTAAACACTAAAAAAAAGTCAGTAAAGTCAGCAACATGTTTGCTAGGAGGAGTCTTGCAGAAAAATTGCTAATATAAAATTTTTGCTGAATTTACAATTTTTTTTGTAGCTGATATTAGCAATTTTTCTGCAAGGATCCTCTATATTCCTAGGAAGTTGTTTTGCAGCATTATATGAATGATTCCTTCCTATGACAAGCCAATGTTAAATTCATCGACGAAAATGCCCAATTAGAACCAATTTTGTGGCAGAATAGTTTTTTGCTGGGTTACTTTAAATGCCTTTTTCTCAAAATTTTAAAAATTGTAGCTTTTTAAAAAATTAAAAACTATATGAAGCGAAACTTAATGGAAGTATTGTTTTAGAATTACAAACAAAAATTGTAAAATTAGTTAAATTTAATAAAAAATCGTGAAATTTCACTAATTTTTTGAAAAAAGCTTACCTCGCTTATACCGAACTTAATCGTCCCGTACCCGCGAGTTCGTTATAACCGTACTCCACTGTACTAGACTCCACTGTAACAAGAAATTTAAGCCACAATTAATGCAATGCAAAATGAAAGTACTTAATTACTTATAGAAAATCCTCAAAGTGTTTTCTGAAGTTGGTCCGGTTTTTTATTTTATGGCATCTTGAAATATTTGTTTGTCTTAATGGCGAGCTCGGCAGGAAGGACCGAGATTAGTTCGTTGTTTTTAACAAGATTATTTTTTATTTTATGATTAAAATGAAAATTTGTGGTCACCTCCAAAAACAATAAACATCTAATCTTGCGTCTTCGAGCCGTTGGCCCTACTAAAACAAAAATATAATTGTAGAGGTTATTAAATTTAAATCCAAACAACTTTAAAACTCTTTGGCAACTAGTGTTATTTTTAGCAATAATTTACTTTTATTATGCTTTGGAACCGGCGATGGCCTAAAAGTTGTTGCACTATGTAATATAAAAACCAGATGGAAATAAAAGTGTTTAGAGATGGTAGTAAAAAACCCCCCTGATCGTTTTGCTCTACCTCAGAACAATTCTTTTTTATAGCTAAATATAGAATGACAAATCGACTGTATTGTTTTAACCCATTTTACGCTGCCGTTGCTTTAAAATAACACCCACTTTTTAGGTCCGATAGTTTTGGATAGGAAGGAGACATTGTTTTATAGCACTATTTTGAAAAATTATTAATTTATAGAAAGAAAACCGGTGTTATAAGTTATGCGCTGATTTGGTTAAGGACGTATGTGAACATTTTTTGAATGAGAAGAATTTTTTGCCATATAAAAATTTGCCACAGTGTTGCCATATTAAAACTTTTAATAATTGTCTTAACACACAAATATTTTAAAAAATTATTAATTTATAGAAAGAAAACCGGCGTCAAAAGTTATTCGCCGATTTGATTAAGAACGTATGGGAACATTTTTTGAATGATAATAATTTGTTGTGCAGTATGTACTTTTTATGTAAAATAAAAAGATCGGATCAAGAAATTTTAGAACTTGTAAAAACTTTAATATTGGGCGTTGCGGTGTAATGGTTAGCGCGTTGGACTGTTATACAGATGGTCCCGGGTTCGATTCCCGGTGACAACAACAAAAATTTAGAAAAATAATATATGTATATACGTTTTCTATCCCTCATATATATCGCAGCGCTCGTCTTCGGTGTTCTCATAGCACTTAACCCCACCGAAGTAAAATAATGAATCAGGGCTATGAATTAAGAAGCTTCAATAAGTTCGCCAACTCTACATCAGGTAGCTAGCAACAACTATTTTAAGACTTATCATCCCGCGTTGTTACAATGTTGTCATGTTTGATGGCCTTCATCTTTCACCACCTTTCATCTCTCTACTATCCCCTTTCCAAAGAAAGTCACACGTTAATTATTAGGAAACATTTCCTGCGTATTGCTTATTTAAAAAAAAATGTGAAAAATTAGCTTTTTACTTCTAACAAACAAAAAATAAAATTTTTAATAATTGTCTAAGCACACACATATTTTTAAATAATTCTCAAAAATCGTGAAAATACGATAGATCAAATTGTGTATTAGGGTTTGATGGATATGATAACAAATAAAAATTATAATTAAAAAAAATCTTAGCAAGTTAAATGCATACAAAGCGTCAAAGTTTGAATTTAAATTGAGAATACCACCTCTAGAGGGCGCAATAAGTGTAGAAAAACTTCAGAAAAAGCTTATTGAGACACAGTTACATTTTTCACAAAATTTCGTCAAAAAATTCCTAAGAGATCGATGTGTGATATAAAATGGGTTAAGAATTCTGGTTGGTTGATTTGTTTTTAATCAATCAGAATGTTTGAATAACCCGAGTAAAACGAGGTTTATATCATAAACTTAATAAAATTATATCTCGTTAAATATTGTCATATGTGACACTATATATAGATTTCAACAAGAAAAGTCTTCCAAATCTCATGTTTAGGAGTAAAAAAGTTAAGTCGTAGAAACAAATGAAAATGCCAGTTAAAACATCTGTAAATTCAATTAAAAAGCCGACAAAGTGAATTACCGTTAAAATAACTAAAAATGTAGTTGTTTCTTGTAGTAGTTGTTTAACAACTAACAAATGTAATAAAAACAACTAACAAATGCAATAAAAAAACTAACAATGTCGTAAAAATAACTGACAATTTTTTACTACATAATTTTTGAAACAACTGCAAAAATTGGTAACAACTACTGTTTTTAAACAAGGTAATTAATATGTAATTCGATTCGAAAATAAATTCGAGTCGAACAGAATTTTCACATTGAAAATAAAGTAATAAAAAGTACTTTTTAATGGGTAAAAATGTTGAAAATATGTAGCCAATGATCTAGTTAATGTGAAAAGTAAAAAAGTTGGACTTTTAAGTACGGATATCATCGTATAAGAGTTTTCAAATATCCGAATTCAATCAAAAATTTTCGAATCGAATTACCCCCAATTATTTTAGAAATATATTTTAATTAAAAAAAATATTTTTTTCTTTCAAGTCAATAAAAAATGCATTGTGAAAATTCCAAATGGTGCTCCAGTTATGACGTTTTTCTGCTTTGGAGATACAATGAAAATTTCCAATTATTATTTGCAATCAGCTGTTTAATACATTTTACTAATTCTTACGAATTTTCCGTTCGCGTATTTTTTTATTTGTTTTCTCTTTTTTGGAGAGTATTTGTAACAGAGTATTTTTTAAGAAAACAGACCTATTGTAAAATTGTCCTCGCAACATGTTGCTGTGATGATTACCAACATGTTGCTGAAAAACAAATTATTGTTTTAACAGTTTAGGTGACATTGCTTTGATTATTTCTTCAATTAATTTAACTAAAAATAAAAGAAAAACATTTTTTACTTTTAAGTTTTTATTTTTAATTTCTTAACCCTACTTTATTTCATTTGTTCTTTTTTCTTCCCACTTCCCTACCCTACGTATTATTCTGTATGTGTTTGTGGACTTTGAACCATACCAAAAAATACAGTCTATATGCTTTACTTTCTTCTCCTGCGCGTAGATATCCATCGGGTAATAATAACAATACCCATGAAACTATAACCATCATTAGGCCACCACTGCAACTAACAACGGGTTGTGTACGTAAAAGTAGTAGTTTGCCTAATTTACGCGATGATGATGATACACAAGAAGTGATGATATTAAGTCAAACTCAAATTCATCCAGAATTGCTACAACAGACACAACAACAGCAGCATCAAATTCAGCAACATCATCAGATACAGCAGCAACAACAACAACAATTAAATGTTTCCCAAGCTATAACCACATCGCATATGGAACAAAATTTACTACAAACAAAATCCCGTAATTTATTACCCATGTGCCAGATACCAATGTCATGTAATTCAACAGCAGCTTCCATAGAGGAGAGATTAAATTTATTAACATTGCAACAACAGCAGCAGCAACATCATCAGCAACATCAAAGGCATACTAAACATAGATGTTGCTGTGGTGGTAATAATGTTGCAGCAGCAGCGGTGGCTGTGTCGGGATCTGGTATTAATAATGCCAATAATCATTCTCAAGCATCTTTGGCTAGTAATAATGGTTCGGCTACCTCACACCATTCAAATAAATCCCATCATCATCATCATCATATTACCGGATCAACTTCATCGGGTTCTTCAAATCCGCCCGCTTTTAATCTAGTCAAATTGTTTATTAAACAAAAAGCAACAATTGTTCTCTCGAAGATCAACCTAGTGCCCATACATGTATGGATGTATCCTCCGGTTGTTGGCCTTCCAGTGATGCCAATAACTCCTCATCATCTTCTTCGCTAGAACAACGTTTAAGGAAAAAGAGTATGAATGATTCCGGCAAAGGATCAGCTTTAAGTAGACATGATGAAGAAGCTGATACTACAACATCCACATTCCATATGGATGCTTCGGCTTCTACACCCAAAAAACAACAGGAACGTCCATCATCCGTATACTATGAAGAAGATCCTTCCTCAAGTTCCACTGGATCATTGACAGCCACCAATTCACCAGCTCATAGACGGAGAAGTATGCCTTTACGTAATCCGGCATTACAACAATTGGCTTTACAATTGAATGCCAATAATAATTCATCAGCAGCTAGTCTTTTATCTTCGGAAAATACCTCAGAACAATTGACCCAAGTATATTTGTCCGGAGAGGCTCATGAATCTTCTTCTTCATCAGCTAAATTGGCCGAAGAACGTAATAAACAAAGAAGATCTCGTAATGCCTCAAGACCCATATCAAATGCTTCCTCTTCCGAGATGATTACTCGATCTATGCAGACATCATGTGGTTCTTTAAGTACACGCAGTAGTTTAAGTGATCGATTCCGTTTTGTGCCACCTTCATTTTTGGAAAAACTTAATAATTTGGGCGAAGAAAATCAAGCTCCCATTTATGTTATATATCCAAATTATGCTTTACCCGATTTGGGGTTCGTTAAGACCTCTGCCACACCAGATGTTATATTCTCGCCCTTTAATTATAAAATGAATATGGGTGCAGAAAATTCATCGGCTAATTCTTCTTGTTCTTCCATCAAGAAACGTTTTAGTCTTATGTCAGGCAGTGATGAAGATGAGATTTTAAAGACTATGGATTATAAACATGTAGTAGATTGGCAATCATTGGCTACCTTATTGCCCGGCGATTATAGACGTAGATTAAAACACATTCCAGAGGTAAATGGTTTGCTAAGTCATTTGGAAAGAGAATTATGTCAGAAACCTCTATTCTGTTTAACACCAACCGTACGACGTAATCGTACACATATTTGTGATTGCAATCAATATTTCCAACGGGAACAGCAGCAACAACAACAACAACAGCAAACTGAGGCTGGTTCTTCAAGTTCAGGATCTAGTCAACCACCTTCTTCAGGATATAGAGGTTCTTCTACTTTACTTACTGACTCCGAATTTGAAAATGTTAATCATAATTCCAATGGAGATAATCTTAAACAAATGTATGTCTATCAATATGAACAACAACGTATGGATTCGGGTGTTGAAATGAGTCCTAAAGTACAATCATCCACTCCCACTCCCATGCCAAGGGGAATATTACGTAAGAGTTCCTCCGCCGTCAGAAGTAAACGTAATTCAATGATTGAACAAGATACGAAATTAACAAAATTGGAAAAAAGACGTTCTCTACAAGAACCGCCATACCATTACATAGGTTCTGCTGAAGAATTAGCTGAAGTATTTGAAGAAGAATCCTCAGAAATTTATGCTACACCACAACCCCGTACCGAAAGGTTATCACGTAAAGATTTAGATGCACGTACTCGTGCTGAAAATTTCTTATCATCTTTGCCACGTAATGAATTGAAATATTATGCAGAAATTGCTTCAATATTAGAGTCTTCCGAACAACAGGTACAATATGATGCGGCTGCTTTAAAAAAAGAAGTATCACGTGCTTTAAGTCAACAGAAAAAGGTGTCATTCAATGATAAAGATGAGGCTGAAGAATATGGGCAAAATACTTTACAACATTTAGCCCATGAAACTAAACAAAGATTTTCAACACCACCCAATTCACCAAATATTTCGATGGCCACTAACAACGCCAATAATACGGCCTTACGTTTACAACAGCAGCAACAACCTTCGTCGGGAGTTTTAACTCCGCCTACAGCTGCTACCCGCCGTTGTTCCAAACGTGATGAATTGGAAAAACAAAAGCTGGAAAGTAATCGCTTCAAACGTTTACAAATACAATGGGAATTGATGAGCAAAGATTCGAGTATGCTTAAAGAACTGGCCCAAGCGGAACAAACAAAGAGTGGTGGTTCAACACCTACATCTGCATTAGCTGCTGCTAATGCTGCCGCTGCTGCAGCCGCACAGAAATCACGTATACCTCGTCCAGTCAGTTATCCAGCTGGAAAGTAAGTACAATTTTTAGATATTTATATAAAGGTATTGATGATCATTCTAGTAGAACAGTACTAAAGTCAGAATACAAGAACTATATTTTTAATAAAAGTTTCCTATAGTAATACAAATACTCTTTTACTGGAAAGATCGATAATACCGCTTATATTATTAAAAAGTAGTTTTAGTAGTTGTGATAACATATATCTGTGGACTTTTAACAAAACAACTTAAATCGACTTGTGTTGTTTTTCCAAAAATTTGTTTCAAGAGAGTACGGGACTAGAATGAACCAATTTCGCATGGATTTATTTTAAAGATTATAGAAATTTTTAATATTATATTTTTTAATCTTCCATAAAATGTTTGAATTCTAAAAAAATACAGCGTTATTTATAACTTAAAACGAGTGTCTAACATCAAGTGCACAACTTTACCTAATTTGAATTTGTGTGTAAAAAAGTTATGCCCTCGATGCTAGTCACTCATTTTAACTTATGAATACAGCTGATAGTCTCTTGAAGAAAGTCTTAATATTTTTTCGAAAAATATGCTCTTTTGCTAAAAGTCCACTGTCCCCTTAACTTAAGTTATATTTTTAGAAGACTTTCAATATTTATTTATTTTCAGTTCTGGATTTTCTTTTTTTTTACTAACAAACCAATTTAAATACAATATTTTTATTCGAAAATCTTTAAATATCAATTGAAATTAAAAACTCATTTAAAACAAATTAAAAAAAACAATTTACTAAAATATTGAAATTCAAACAATTTTGTTTGATATTCCAAAAAAATTTATTTGAAATAAAAAAAGTGCTCTATTGATCAATTAAAATAAAAAGCATAGTAGAATATTTTTCAAATCAAAGATTTTTTACTTCAGTGGATGGATTTTGAGTTTCAAATATAATTTATGCTCCAATTCTCTAATACGTTTTTGGACGGTTTCCGACTTAAATTTGATCGAGTACTCTTTTTTTTTTTGTATTCCAGTAACACAAACGGTGATGCTTTGAATTGTCAAACCAGACTTCAAGTATTTCGTTGCCGTCATAAATTGTGTTTCATATTTGATTTTGAAAAAAAAAAATGTAAAATTTTGTATAAAATCAAAATGAAACTTTTAATTTTATTTATTCTTAATGACTGACTCAACATTGGCCAGTCTACAGCGCTCGAGTTAGGAACTTGAATGTTTAAAATTCCTTCGATGTGTGTCAAAAAGATAAAAGCTTCCCCTTGACGGCGAAATCCTTTAGAAGAAACCTGAAATTTAAAATATATGTTCCCTGGAGTATAAGCTAACTTAACTCACCGATGAGTTAATTTCTGGTACTTTTGTCAGAACGTGGTGAAAATGGGGATTGAAAAGCGAAAAAGAAAAACTCCCTTAAAAAACTCAGAACTTTAGAGTTTTCTGTACAAAAAAAGTCCTCAGAATATGAGCGTTGTTCCTATAGAAAAATATCAGAACCTTAGTGGTTCCTCTAGAAAAAATTTAATCAGAAACTGAGGAAGAATATTCGAGGGATGGATTTTCGCAAAATATTAAGACCCTGTTTTTAGATGACGTTTTTCTTCATCCACACAAAGAAACAATAGCAAAACACATACAATACAAAAACAAAATGCATATTAAATTCCACAGAAACTGACGGAGTCTCTTAATAGAAATATCGAAGGAATCTTAAGATTTTTCTGTAGCAAAAAGTTTCTAGTATTTTTTAGTTGAATTTTCTATAGAAAAAAAGTCGTCATCGTATGATGGGTTTTCTATAGAAACATTTATTCAACATGGTTTCTATTGGAAAATGTACTCAGAATCTCAATTTTTTGTATGAAATAGTCGTCAGAGCCGGATGACTTTTCTAAGATCCAGAGGAATTTGGTCTATAGGGAACCCCTTAGATCCTGAAGATTGGGGGTTCTTGTAGAAAACTCAGATTATATGGATGTATGTTCTATAAAAACACAACATTCGCAAGGTACGTATTCCGATCCGAACTCGCAGATCTAAATGATGTTTGTTGTAGAGGAACAACAAAAAGTGATGTCATTTTTTTAGCTCACGTTTTAGGTTTAAAAATTCGTTTAATTTCCGAAAATTATTTGAAAGGGGAAAAAACGATCTTCGGGGAAATCCGCATAAAAACCGAACGATTGAGAATTTCGAAAAAAGCTCAGATACCCACTCAATTAAATAAAATAGGCATTACTATGCATTATTTTTAGCCTAATACAACTGCAATTCCTTAATAAAATGCCAGATTTAATGTTACTCAAAACACATATTTTTGAATAACTAAAATACATAAAAGTTCTTAGACATAATATAAACACCAGTGAATGGCCTTTAAAAGAGCTTTCATTTGATATTAAATATGTCTATAGTTACTTTAAGTACAACATATCGAAGGTTCATTAGATATGCGGGTCCGGATCGTTATATCTCCCTAGTCAGTATTAACTTTGTCCTATAGAAAGTTCCACAGATTTGAAAGAAATTTTTCTTTATAAAATCACCACTTTCTATAGGAAAAAGTCTTCACGTTCAGATAATAGAAAATGTTTAAAATATGAGTGTTTTCTATATAAAAACTCTGATTTCCTGAGAACAATTTATTTTAAAACCCCTAGGATTCTAAGGACTTTTTTCTACAGAAAGCACTCAGATTCAAAATTGTTTTTGTATATATAGATTCTGAAGATATTCTCTGTCTTCTGAATCTGAAGACATTTTCCAGTAGGAAATCCTTTGGATTCTAAGGACTTTTTTCTAAATAAAGCACTAAAATTCAAAAGACTTTTGGCATTAGAAAACCCTCATATTCTGCCAAATTTTTCCTGTTGAAAATGCGTCGAGTCTTGATTACCTTTTTTATGTTAAACACTGCAATTCTAAAGATATTTTCTATACAAACAAAGTCTTCAGGACTTTTTACTAAAAAAAATCTGATTCTGATTAATTTTTATACAGAAAAATCCTTTAATTCTAAGTACTAGATTCTTTCCATTGATAAAAATTCTCAGATTCTGAGGAAAAGTCTTCAGATTCAGATTTTTAATTCGAAAGAAAACAAAGTTAAAAAAAAATTTTTGGGTGTTGGCAATACAATAACGAAAATCAAAGACACAAACCCATAAAAAGTAATACAATGTTTCCACTATGAGGAAAACAACATGTTTTGAAGAAAACACTTCAAACTGTTTCCACTAGCCATGAAGTGTTTTGAGCATTCGAGTTTTCGAAACTTGATTGACGTTTTCCAATTTTTTTCGATATGTTTTGAATTGGAATACATTGTTTCATACTTTTTGCAGATGTTTTTTTGGTTACATGAAAATATATGGGAAATTACTTACCAAAATACGTAATTTGATTAAAACTTGTAAAATTGCTCAAAACACGTATATGGAAATGCAGTATAAAACGGAAAAATAAAAACGACTTAAGATGCATTTACATTTACCATCGAAATCCGGTTTAAACTAGATTTCGATCACGAACTAGATTTCGAAATCTAGTTTAAACTGGATTTCGAGGGTAATGCAAATGCAGCTTTACTGAGTTTTCGACTTCTTTCCGTCTGTAAACAAGACGGTTTGTCCGTAGAACAGAATCGGGGCGTTAGTTTGAACTTTATATGTAATTTTTCAAATTTTAAATGATATTTTTTTGAATTTAAAATTTAGTATTTTTTTAAGTTTAAAATGTAAATTCTGGATTTCTATTATTTAAAATAGAATTTTTGGATTAAATTGGCTTGAATTTTGAGAAAACATTTTTGCAATCAATCCAGAGCAGGACACATTTTTATTAATTTTTTATGTATTTGTAGTATTTGTTATAAATTTGTATATCCTTTATATGTTGTATTCATCAAAATTTGTTTATTTTATTTTTCTTTATTTCCATTTTTTTATGTACAAACCACTATCCTGCACATCCTTTTTTAATTTCTTACGACCATTATATATCAAAATTTTTATTTGGGATATTTTTTTTTGGATTTTCCTACTCTACCCACCATCATATATCAAATTATGCATGATTTATTTGTGTGTATAAACATATAAATATTATACTTACGTAGAAGAACTGATAAAACAACATTTCCTGATTCCTCTAATAAAAATCAAATTATTAATACAAAAATACCTAAACCTTCATGTGCTATTTCTCCACAAATTGTTAGAATAACAAATCAAGCAGATCCGTCAAAAACAACAAGATCACCAAGTCGTATACAGCCACCGAAACGTTATAGTATGACTAATGTTGCAACACCAACACCCACTATGGTAACATCACCCACAACACCGGGTTCGGCAGGTACAACAACAGGAACAACTAGGGCTAGAACACCAAATAGTAGAGTGGCTGTGACAGCACCAAATACTCCAAAGAAAAGAGTGCAATCACCAAGGTATGTTTTATTGTCGCCTTTTTATTATTTTTATATTTTTTAAATAATTTTAGATGGTAGGATTTTCTTATTTTATGGTTTGCATTTTTTACTTGGCAATTTTTTATTATCATTGATATATCAGTTAAAACATTTCTCTTCTAACTTGGCATTTTCATCTATGAATTTGACATTGGCTAGTTCTAGGAAGGGCGCATTCCAGATATGATTCTATGGAAGTTTTTCTGCCTAAACAACTTCTCCTTTATTATCATTCGTGAGAACAAATACAAATGGAAAAAGAAATAAACCTGTTACAATACTAAAACTAAAAATTAGTTAAAAATCATGTTGCAGAAAAACTGCTGAAAATAGCAGTTATATTTTATTCTTATCTTATTAAAATTAAACTAAAAAAAAATCTAAAAATCTATTTTCAGCAGAAATCGGCAAAAAAAGTACATCGAGGAAAAAAGCAGTACAATTAAGAAAAAAACAGTACACATTTTTATTTAAAAAAAAATCATAAATTCAGTATTCAGTATTCAGTAAGAGTAACAATTTATGTAATTAAGAACTAAAAAATTCGCCTGAAGTTTACTTTTTTGGGAACCCCTCATAGCATAACAAAAAGTATGTGACCCCCTATAGAATTAAAAAAGTCTATTTTTCTATTATCGACTAAGGGGGGTGAGGCCCCCATGTCCCAAAAACCGTTACGCCTAGTAATATATAAGTGTGCGCACTCTCACGATATCAGACATTTATTTTGTTTTAGGATCCATAAAATGGGGGCTCTTATCAGATTTATTTTAGACCCCTTTGGGAGTCTAAATTAGCAAATTAACCTACGCAAATAAAAAACATTTTCTCCCGATTTCAATTATGACCATTATTTAAGCATTCATACATTGAGAGAATTATCTTCTCTTCAGTAATGAATTTCTTCATAGCTTTAATGAAAATTGTCTCTGGAACTCGTCCATTGAAACTTTTCATAGAATCTATGAAACAGGTTTCATTAAAGTCAATGTTTATGAAATGTTTATAGAATTAATTAAAATCTTCAAAAAACTGATGAATCTTTCCGGCAATGAAGCGTACATAAAATTTAATAAACAGTTTCATAAACTTTTGTAATATTAAGAAATTGTTTGAATTATTAAAACTCTTCATGAATGTCTTGAAAAATGTATTGGAACTAATACAATAAACCGCTTCATATGATTAAATTTCATAGAAGTCCAAATTTAATAAAAGGCTATATTGAAATTATAGAGCACTTTATAAAATATATTGAACACTTGAGAATTAAATCTTTAAACTAAAGTTTGAAATTTGTAAAATGTAATGAAATTATGAATTTTTTATGTAAAAATAAAAAAATTAAGTATAAAATAATTTCATATCAATGAAAACGAATATTATTCAAGTTCGAGGCCATACTCTATATTTCTTTATTTTAATATTGTCCTAACAAATAATCTATAGAGTTTTTGTTTCAAATTTATTAATTGACCACTTTCAGGAATGTGTTTAGAGATATATTTCTTGTTCGTTATGTGCAAGCTCTACCTTTGGTAGACATATTTACAATACACGCTTTTTGTTTTTATTCTCCTTTTTATTTTTACACTTGTTTTGTTTTATTTAAAAACAAGATGTAAAATGAAAGTAAACTAAGACCGTACTTTGTCTTTTTGTTTTCAAATTTATTAATTGACCACTTTTAGGAATGTGTTGATAGATTTATTTCGGATATTTTCTAGGTTCCCATTATATATTAGTTCTCATTTAGTGGGATAACTCGGTTATATGATTGTTTGATGTTTGCATGGGATTGTCACTTCTATCACAACGTGTTCTGATGATGGGAACCTAGAAAATTCCCGAAATAGATCTATAAACACATTCCTGCAAGTGATCAATTAATAAATTTTAAAACAAAAACTCGATAGATTATTTGTTAGGACAATATCCTAATAAAGAAATATAGAGTATGACCTCGAACTTGAATAATTTTCTTTAGTAAGTCTCTTTTCATTTTCATTGCACAATTAAAGGTCGAAAAAACATAATTTTTATTTTTAATAAAAATTATATCAAACTTTTGAATAAAAAAATTCTAAAAATTACAAGTAATTTTTTAATTTTTCGACTTTTAAATGGCTATAATTTCCATAGATACATAGATTCTAAAACTTTGCATGTCGTAGTTTTTAAGTCTAGCCATCGTTTCTCTTAATTAAAAAAAATTCAGAAATAAGAGGCATCTAAATAAAGTCATCTTTGACCGTTGCCGAAAATTTTTAAAATTTCTAATAAACCAATTTTATTAATATTTCTCGATTGCAATAGAGTTCCAAATCAATTTTTGTGGCAGACATTAAAAAAAAGTAAGAAATTGAAAAATATTAATAAATTTTCTTAATGACAACACACCAAGCCATCCATAAAATATGTATAATAAAGAAAAAATTGGTGTCAACACTGGCATTGAGCTAAGCTTTTAAAGTTGAAAGTTTAATTACTACGAGTATATACAAATAAAGAGACTACACTTCCCACGACTCTCAGCAACAAAATACTGAACTCAGGCAAGCAAATGAAAACATTTTATTTTACTCTAAGAAATGATTGCAACATGTTGATAAAAAATTGTTGCTTAAAACACTCACTTTTATTTTGCTTTAATTTTTTTTTATTTTCTGTTAAAAATTAATATATTTTAATATTTAATCTTGCAGATTTTATCATTGATATTTGAAATAATTAAAAATTTTATTAAATTATTATATAAAAACATGATAAAAATTTATTTAAACTTTTAAATTTCTACAACATGTTTTCATTTGCTCGGTGCGAGTTTACGAACAAATAAAAAGAGGGCAGATGGAGAGAGACTGAGTTTAATAGAAACCCACTGATACTACGTTCATATTAAACCCCAAAATACGAATTTTATTTTTTTCATATTTTCGATTTAAATTTTTTTATGGAATTTGAATCTCAACAAAATATTTTTGATTCTGGGATCAGATTTTTAAAATTCAAAATTACAGGTCCAATATGTATCAAATATTTCGTAACAAATACTTTTTCGAAAATTCTTACAAAGCTAAGCACAAATCAGATTAAGAAATTTTTATATGGCACATAATAACTGACTATAAATCAGAAATCAGATTAAAAAATATTAAAATGGCTGAGCCGTTAAGGCTAATAGTTTTTGAAAAGTGATCGGTTTCGTATAAAATATTTTCACGTAAAGTTTTGGTGGTCACTGAATACGAATATTAAATCAGATTTAAGATATTCAAAATTGATGCTTTGGAGAAAAAAAGATACTGTTTGCAGTATGTCTCGATATACAACAAGCTTTTGACAGAGTTTGGCATGAGGGGCTTCTATACAAAATCAAAAAATTTCTACCTGCACCTTATTATCTATTTTTTAAAAGTTATTTATCTGACAGACATTTTTATGTAAAAATAAACGAGGAATGTTCCCAACTCTATGGAATAAATGCTGGCATACCACAGGGCAGTGTGTTAGGTCCTATTTTATATACTATTTACACGGCAGATATGCCAACACTTGAAAATGTTATGGTAGCCACATACGCTGATGACACAGCAATTATTGCGACAAGTGATTCTCCAGATGAAGTTTCTTCATTCGTACAAAACGAACTTAACGAACTTGATCAATGGTTAAATAAATGGAATATTAAAGTCAATTGTGATAAATCACAACACACCACTTTTACACTTAGGAAAAAGATTGTCCTCCAGTTTCCATAAATGGTGATACAATTCCAAAAAGTGAAAAGGTGAAATATCTAGGTATTGTTCTAGATAGGCGTCTTAGTTGGAAACATCACATTAAGAGTAAATTTGATCAACTAAAAATTAAAAAATTATAGGCCCAAATTCTGAACTAGATTTAAACAAGTTAAGAATTTACAAAATCATACTTAAACCAGTGTGGACTTATGGTATACAACTGTGGGGTACTGCTAGTAGATCAAATATTGATATACTTGAAAGATATCAATCCAAAACACTCAGGCTGATTACTAATGCACCATGGTTTGTAACAAACAAAGCCATTAGAAGAGATCTATCAATACCAACAATTCAAGAAGAAATGAGAATCTCCAGCACGAGGTATCTGGAAAGGCTTAGCAATCATATTAATCCAGTGGCAATATCGTTATTAGACAGCACCAATGAAACAAGAAGATTAAAACGTTTTCATATATTAGATCTTCCATTTAGAAACTAATCATACTTTTATTTTTATAAATCTTTGTCAATTAACTTTGTATATTAAACATAATTAAAATATATATTATTATATTATGTTATGTATCTCATTGGAGTTACATAGCCCTGTGATGTACCATAAGTTTAACAAATTTGCTTATTATCTCCGGATAGATTGTAAATAAAGAATTAATAATAAAAAAAAAAAAAAAAGATATTCAAAATTGCGAATATTTTTTTTAAAAGTAATCGCTTTTATTTTAATTTATTTACTTATCAGAATGTTACGCTATCCAAAAACTAAAGCTTGTCTGTAGTATAAATTAAGGCGTTTATATTTCTTAGCTTTTTTTAAAAAAAATTATTATTTCTTCTCTTTCCAGAACTATTCCCAGAGTGCGATAAATTCACCAAAAAAAATAAAAACACATTCCCCTCCTGTGTTTTTTTGTTTTTTACAATATGGATTCCTCATCATCAAGCACTAGAGTTTATATATATATATAAGTTAAGCAAACAAAATATATATTTACTCACAAAAAAGATATAAAAACCAGATGCTTATAGAATATAACTTATAAGTATTACAATTGAAAATGAAATACAACAATTGTAAACTATTTATAAAATATTTATAAGCTGCAAGAAGACATTCAAAAATGAAACTCCACAATATTTTGCTATTTGTAAATTAGTTCCAAAACTCTACAAACAAAAGAAAAATCCTGCCCTTTGATTACTATTTCTGCTACCATAGAGCAACATATTATTTTACTAGCCCTTAAACCCAGAAGACATTTTTTAAATGGTTTTTTATATATTTTTTCTTCTGCTGCATCTTCTGTTTTTCTCCAGTGATATTATAATGAAATCAGAGGATTTATACATTTATATATACATATATATATATATATATATATATTAGTTAACAAATTTTATTTTGAAATAGGGCCCAGTTAGAAAAAGAACTATTTAACAACAACAACAACAAAAACAAAGACTTCTTCTGATTATTTAAATTAAAAGAATTATTTGGATTTTTTTTTTTTTTTTTGGATAACCATAAAAAAAATCTTATGTATTTATATTTTAAAGTAAGGAAATAAAGTAAAAGCTTTGTAAATGTTTTTTGTTGCAATATATTTAAAAAAAAAAAAAAAATAAAAAAAAAATATTATCATATTTGTAAAGTAATAAAAATATTTTCTATATTATTCTTAAACAAAACGGAAAAAATATGCATCTTAAAATGCTAATTAAATATTTAGTATTTTTCAAAACTCAAGCTCAACATAAGTCATATTGAAATAAAGCAATTCCTCCCCAATTTGCTTAATATTAAACAAACAAAAATCAAGCTAAAATAAAAGATATTAAAACAATTTAAAACTCAACTTAAATAAAAACAAGACATTACTAAAATGATCTTTAGAAATTTTGAATTTAAAATATTGTGAAATCATTTTTTTTTTTCATAAAATAACAAATTTTGTTTTTATTATTTTATAAAAACTTCAAAAAACCATAATCGTTTAAACGATATAATTGATTTTTTATAGATCAAATTATAGAAAAAAATGCCTTGAAAATGAACAACATCATACAAGAAAAAATAGTAAAACACCCCGTACTTTATCAGTTAAGTACAAATTAAAAACCACAATATATACAAAAAATAAAAGAAAATTCTTAATTTTTTTTTTTATTTGTTAAATTTAAAGTCGGTTTTAAAATATTTCTATCTTTTATAATTTTATTAATGAATTTTTTATTTTGTTTTTATTAGTTTTTTTTTTTATCATTAAAAAGAGAAAGAAAATTCAATTTTCTTTTAATTTTATTTCTTTAATTTTTATTATTATTTAACACAAAGTGATTTATATATATTTTTTTCTTTATTTAATTATTTTTTTTTTTTATAAATTTATAATTTCCTTTTATATTATATTAACCGTTCTTCCGTTTAAATATAGTTTTAATATTATTAATTATTAATATTTTATATGTAAATGTTTAAATTTGTAATTTTGCTTTTCTTTTCTTTTTTTTTTAATTATAAAACAATTGTTTCCTCCTTTATACTTACTTTTACTATATTCTTCTCTTAAAGAACAAATTTTCATTGTATTATTAATAAATTGAATCTATAATTCTTTATAATTATTATATTAACGTAATGTATTAAAAATCAACAACCGCAAACAACAATATAAGCAAAATAATATTTGCAGAAGAATTTATCATACAAAATACATGTAATTTCCTTTACTCTATCTAAACAACAACAACAAAAACTTAAACTAAAAACATCATTAAAAATGTATAAAAAAAAACCCAACAATTTTAATTTAATAACAAAACAAAAAAAAATTATTATACATATTAAAAAATATTAATAAAATAAATAAAAAAAAGTATTAAGAAAAACAAAAAAAAAAAAACGAGATTTTTTATTTTTAAAGAAATTATTTCAAAAATCGGTGGATTTTTCAAAATATGCATATATACTGGATTGTGTATAACCATGTTCAACTTTATAAAAAATATTGTCAGTTTTTTGCTATTATAAATTGATGAAAATTGTGTCAAAATTGGTTTAATAGTTCCCAAGTTATAACAATTTAAAGAAATTCTACATTAATTTTCTTATTTAATTAAGCTAACAGTCTGGCAACACTACAAAATGGTATGGTTTTCGTTTTTCTATACGTTTATTATATCAGAAATATGGAAACTAATAATCTGGCAATGCTGACAAAATTTGCTTGTTCTATCAAAAATCTATTATAATGAATTTATATTGAATTTACACCGGTTTAAACCAGATTTCAGGTATACAACCCTGTTACGGCTTTTAAATCAGAGCGAAAGTGAAAATTTTAGAATTTTTCGGTGTTCTTGCGATTAAATCAGAACGTTTTTCACTATTTTTTATTCGTTTTAATTCGTGTAAAAAAGCCTGGTCGAAAGTAAAACGAATGCCGTTTTTTCTAATAAATTACAATTTAGGGTCAAAAATGGTGCATAAT
This sequence comes from Delia radicum, assembly GCA_021234595.1. Classification (NCBI taxonomy): domain Eukaryota; kingdom Metazoa; phylum Arthropoda; class Insecta; order Diptera; family Anthomyiidae; genus Delia; species Delia radicum. The sequence continues at coordinate 276,824,566 of CM037851.1, read as the reverse complement.
ATTAAAAATTTAGAACTTTTTGTGCTTATTTCTGATTTTATTGTATTTTTGGTTGTATTTTTCATACTCTAAAAACTGTTTTAAAAAAATATAATTTTTTTGTTTTGATATTCTAGAAAACACTCAAACAAATTGACAAAAACTTAATCTAAAAGCAGACGGCATTTTAAATTATTGCAATTTTTGTTTTTTAATAAACAATGTTTTTGACAACCATATGCTTTTGCCACTTCGATAATAATTTCGAAAAAATTCGAGTTTTCGAAAGCTTTTAGGATTTGAGAACACCAAATTTCAATTTCGTGTGATTTCACAAATTCGTTCTAATTGCAAAACGTTCTAAAGTAGGGACATGGGCGATAATGTAAATTCGCTATTACACTTCCACGAAATTTGGTTTTAAAATCGAGTTAAATTTAGTTACAAATCACCCTCGTTAACACTATAAAATTTGGCAGGCAAACTGGATTTTGGTTTGACAACAACAACAACATTTTGTAAACAAAACAAAATGAATACAAAATAAGATAAACTTTGGGGCGAATATGAAAGAAATTATGTTAAGAAATGCTGAAAAAAGGGTTTTTTTTGTATTGGAGATGCCATTTTGGAAGCACGATATTTATTTTTGTTCTTCTGGTCACCATATCAATGTTGTTTGCACAATTTGTCTCCGGCAAAAAAAAAAAAAAATAAGTAACTGGATGTTAAATTGAATTTTACTTTCAATGGTATTTTATTGTGTTGGACCCTCGTTTTATACAGTTTTCCTAATACTGCGTTTCCACTTACGTGTTTTGAAAAAAAACATGTGTTTTAGGTGAAAAAAAAAAATGTATGGGAAAACATGCTTTATTTCAAAAAGCGTACAAAGAACGTTCAGAGTAACGTAGTATAAATTAACCCTTTAACGGTAAGGCTGTCTCAAGGCAGTCTTCATAAAATTTACCACAAATGCGTCAAATGAGCGTTTTATACTTAGAAATTAATATATTCCGATAGAAAATTAAATTTGCTAAATATTTGGCGCAGTAATTTTTCGTGTGCCGTCCATGGTTTGGAAGCGAGAAAGCATCAAAAGTCAAAAATTTCGTAACATTTCAAAAACTAATTATTTGTAAAAATAATATAGTTTTCAAAAATCTAAAAAACCAATTTAAGTTGACTAAAAACTTTTTACAATCAAATTTAAGTAAGATTGAAGCTTTCTCTTTAATAATAAGACCTTACTTTAGTCCAAGGACTCACAGGATTTTATCAGGATTCCTCTAAAGGACATCGTCTTAACTTAGGATTGGACGGATTTTTATGGAATTTTGCAGATAGAAGACATTAAGTATTAATAGCAAAGCGTTGAAGTTTTAAGTTTAAATACTTTTTCGACTAATTTCGGTTAGCGCAAATCGCGATATCTTTTTAAATAGGAGCAGAAAAAAATAGTTTTTCGAGCGTGGTTATATCTTGGTAAGAGAAATATGTTTTGTCCAAAACTTCTCTTTTATATGCGTTAGTTTCCAAAATTAACCCTAAAATATTTTGGCTCATATCGCCTAAATTAGATAAACGATTTTGTTGATAAACGATTTTGTCGATAAACGATTTTGTTGAAGAACTTATTATTTGTTTTTTGAGTGGAGCACATGGTAGGAATTTCGTTGCAAAACATCGTTTGCCAGTTAGAGGGTTAAATCATTTTTTCCCACAAGGTGATGCCACCGTTTGAAAATTTCTCTTTCAAAATAGGGGAAAACACAGTGTAGTTGCGCTACAACCTAATTTTGAACGTAATTTTCAACCAGATTGTCCGACAATCTAGTTATGAATTTGTATGGAAAATCTGGTTTGAAAATCCGGCTTAAACCATATTTCAGGTATAATCTAAATTCATTATTACGAGCTGATGAAATTTTCGTTGGAATCAGTTCAGCAGCGTTTAAGAGGAATCTTTGGATAGAATTTTACAAATATTTAACTGGTCAATCAAATTAACCATATGGCAACGCTGGCGATTATTTATTTTCAATTTATCAAAACATAATTTACGGGCAGCGTTGCCAGATTTTTTTTTGACGTTTTTAGCTAAACAGAGTATTGAAAATCACAAAAAAAAAATTGTTTGCTTTATTTTTGCATTAAAAAGTCACCGAAAATCACCAAAAACACTTTTAGTTCTTGGTCGATATAAAACACTCAAAAAATGCATTTTGACAGTTTAATAATACAATAAATAAAAAACTAATGATATTAAATAGTATTGTTAGTAATAGACTTTTTTGGAAGTTTTTTTTTTTTAATTTGCTAACAACTTTATTGTTTGTTATCAAAAATGTATTAAAGCTATTTTTTCACTATTTCTATGAAAAGCACAGGATGAGCATTTTAATTTTGTATGCTTCAACTATAGATCTAGTTTACAAGTTTTTGAAATGTATGAAAAAAAGGAACTGCAACATGATTCTGTTCCTACTGTTTTTCACCAAAATACATGTTTTGCTCAAAACACGTTAGTGGAAACACAGTATAAAGCAGGATAACAGAATGTACACAAAATTTACAAATTTCTACACCGAAAAAAAAAAATGTATCAAAAACTGCCAAATTACTTACAGATAAAAAATCGTTACCAAAATATCTTGTAAAATATTGACTTAACAAGATATTTGACAAAAATGTGCAAAAATTTATATTCTGGTAAAATATAAAGGTACACATACACTACGCAATAATCTTGTCAACTTTTGCAATTGTGCAAAAAATTACCAGTGTGGAAGGTTTTACAATATATTGAAGTGGAAGGTGGAAGGAAGGTTTTACAATATATTGAAAAAAATCAAAAAAGTTGTGATTCTTATTGCGCAACCAAGAAATGTGAATAATATTTTATAGTGTGTTGGTCATATTGTGCAAATTTTATATCCCTCTACAACAGAACAAAGCAGTGGTGCCATATTTTGTGCAAAAGTATTGTTGGGCAAAATGACAATAATACTGGTAATAATATTTGCAATAATATTGCAAAGTGTATGGGAACATGTTTTCGAATGATTTATGTGAAAATTCATATTTCGTTGATATATTGCCAGTATTATGGTAGGGATTGTTATTTGTGTAAAATCGACAAGAAAATCGCAATCCACTTAAAAAATCGCAAAAAAAAAATAGTCCATAGCCATTTCAAAAATTAAATCGCCAAACGAGTCTAAAAATCGCCACGTTTGACAGAAATCTCCATATCTGACATCCCTGTTTTCAGGTTAAACCAATTTTTGTTCATATCGTAATAGTATCATATAATAATCCCAAAATACGTATTTTCGATTTTTTTTTCCGATTTAAATTTTGTATGGGATTTGACAGTCAAAAACTTAAAAAAAAAACGAAAATTCGTATTTTGGGGTTCAATGTGAATGTAGTTTAAACTAGTAATTAAAAAAAAAAAACGGTTTTATATTTGAAACCCACAATTATTTATCGTCCTACAAATCTGGCAACTATACCAAAATAATTTCTCTAGTTTCTTTATGGCATCTGCCAAAAATATGTCTATTTCTTTAAAATCGGGCTAGGTAGGCATTCTGTAGGACGATTATCGTCCACTTTTCAAAGTTAAATAACAACCATATTACATACAAATTTTAAAAATTTTGACAATTTTGGGAAAAAAACAACAATTTTAGATCGATTAGTGAAACGTGTTTTTGAGTAATACCGTAAAAACGATAGCAATTTAGGTCTCGTTTTGAACAAAACGATATCGTTTTTCTTAGAGAATCTGTCCCCAGGTTTGTGACCAGGGTTGTCAGATATGGCGATTACTCGCCAAACGTAGCGATTTTTAACTTGTTTGGCGATTTAGTTTTCGAAATGGCGACGGGATATTTTAATGGCGATTTTGCACATATAAAAATCTCTTAAAAAAATCTAGAAATATATCTCAGACCATAAACAGAACATGATTTTTTGCATAAATTATTAAAAAACTTGAAAAACTTTTTGCACATTATTTCGAAATATCTTGTTAAGTGGATATTTTACCAGTTTTTTTGGTAACGATTTTTTAGGAGCACGTACTTTGGCGATTTTTGAAAAAAAAAATTCGGTGTATAAAATTGACTACATTTTTCTACGAAGTTTTTTTTAGAGTTCTTTATGTTAAATTTCAAAGACTATTGTGGACTACGTAGAATTATAGATGAAGTATAGAAAAGGTAAATGCTCATCAAGTGCTTTTTAGAAGGTGTGGAAGAAAAAAATCCATAAACAATTTTTGATAGCAAATTAGTTGATTAGTTAGCAAATTAAAAAAAACTGCAAGAAAAATTTTTTTTTAACAAACTTATCGTCACCTAAAATCCAAAAGGCCGTAATTAACATAAATTTCAAAAGTGATTTTTTCATTGATTACCATGTAGTCAACTAAAATACAAATTCCCACAAAATTATACACGCTTACGTCCAGAAACACCAATTTTATTAACGAAAATCAAAAGACCGTAACTGCAATTTTAATGTATTCATTAACCAAAAAGTCGTCTAGTGCTGTTTTTGCCTTTTATGTAAAGATTTACACTGTTTTTTATTTAACCAATTTAATTTAATTTTATTTTTTCGAAATAAATTAATTAATTTTATAAATTTTTTTCAAAAATGTTTAAATAGTTAAATAGATAAAAATACACAATTAGACTTAAAACTTTTTTAAATACTGTCAATAAATAAGCAGTTTTTTTTTGTCTTAAACTTTTGTTTTATTTTTTGCATAACTTTTTGTATTGGACGGCTTTTTGGTTTTAGAAAAATCTATTACAAAAGGCCGGCCGTAACTACTACTTAAAAACTACTATTTTTCCATGATTTTTTTCTCAGAAGCAAATCCGCCTTTGTTTCTTAATCATAATTCTAAAAGTTTAGTGAACTTCTAGCAGTTCTTTATTTATAATGTTTTCTGTCTCTCCTGTAAAATACTAAAAAACCTTTTGGATTGTAGGGGACGATATGTATAATAAAACTGCTTAAAACTACTCTCCGAAATCGATAATTTTTTTATTTTATTATTAAAACTCATTTTTCCAGTGTTTTACTTAGATCAAGAACTAAAAAATGAAGAACATTTTTTTTTGCGATTTTCATTACTCTGGCGAAAAACGGCAAAATATTTTAAATTAAATTTCATTGAGTAAGAGTTAAAAGTTTTTTGGATAAATGTAAATATAATTATAGTCTTATCAAATGTAAATTACATTTTTCCGAAAATTATGAAATGTGGTATTCTGTAAATTTAATAGTGGGTATTTTTTTCGGCCAAAACTGTAAAAATTAACCCTATATGGATCAAGTTACATTAAATAATTATTTTTTTCAAGTTGAGATTTTTTTTTTATAAATTTAAACGCTTTACAATCTCGTATTCATAATTAAAATTAAGTTCCATGGGTCTTTTTTGTCCCCAGGCTACTAAGGGTTAAACATTTTTTAAATAACAGTAAAGATAATTATAGTCTTAATAAATTTAAGTGACATTTTTCCGAAAATTATGCAAACTTTGATGAAAACATTTAAATTTTGTTCAATTTCTGACAAAATAAGCTATTTTCAATTAGGTCCGTCTTGAAGATTCACTCTAGATACCTTAACTACATTCTCAAGCTATGTTTTTTATAAAAAAACTGCGAGAAAAATTAAATTTCGCAGAAAAGTTTATCAAATTTTGAAGTTTAAGAATTTTAAAATGCCTTTTTAACTGGGAGGTGCTGTTTACAAAGAAACTCAGTTCACGCAATATGCTAGCGAACTTCAAATATAATTGTGAATGTCAGAGGCAAAAAAACTATAACAAAAAAGTATACATCGAACTGTATACAGTTACACCATTTTTTAAATACTGTTTCACAAAAAACAATTCCATTGAACAGAGCAAAACCCTATCGAAAAAACTGCGAAATTTTAAAATCACTTTTAAACCACCATAAAACTATTCACCAGGCAGCGAAATGGAAATTAATTTTTTATTGAATGTATCTCCCAAGTCTAATGCCTCTATTTTGTGTTGGTTTGGATATGAAAGTTAGTAACATGAGAAAAAAAAATGCAATGAATGAAAAACAATTGTTTCATTGTCATCAACCAAATCTTCAGTTGTCTAAAATAGAAACAGATATTTGGCTTAAATGAAACCGGTACGTAACATACAACAGACAAAATAAACTCTACGAACATCTTTTTGTCTGCCGTAGTATATAAACTGCCCGATCTGGTAACCCTAATTATAAAATCAAAATTATTTGAAAAACAACAATTATATTACATGTCGATATTCTATGTATGTCAGTACATGTATTTGTAGTATTACAATTTTAAAAAGCAACATATATCCCAACAAACAGTGTTTGTTGAGAAGAGCCGAGCAGAGTTTGTTGAGAAGAGCCGTTGTGTTTATTTTATTATTGTATGTTGGTACTATTTTTACACATTATATGGAGTTACAGTCCATTTACTAAACGTACCCGCTCGAGTAATGCAGCCTTTGAATGTTTATATCAACTACTTACTATATATACTTCTCATACAAATTGATGACAAAATTTTTGATCGTCTTCCTCCCTCTTTTTGTTAGAATTCTATTACAATACGTAAAGATTGTTTTTTATTAATCCACTTAGAAAAATCTTTAAACAATTAAATTATTTCCATTAAGATATCCATTTCAATTTATATTGCATTTACAGTTCATAAAAACCATTTTGAAAAGCACTTGATTATTTTCAATATATCAATAATTTTCTAATACCCCCATTTATAAAACTTATGGTTGCACTTTTCTTAGAAATCGATTAATAACTTCATTGTCGGTGGTTTTCCAATTAAATAATTTATGATCGTTGAATAAACATAGACGTAGCAGGTTTTTAGGGGGGAGATTTTTAATTGTTGATTTCATTTATAGTTTAGCTATAAGAAAATATTTCTCTGCTCAGTAAAATGATCTGTAAAGATCCGTATTTAAAATCGATTTGACACATATTCTTTTTTTAATGATTTAAAGTATTGTGAACATTTTAAGATTTCTCGAAAAATCGATCAGCTATGATTTCCCTTTAAGTGGTTTTACGGACTTTACTTAACTATACAAAGAAATCTGTAGAGATTTTTGTTAAAACAACACTGAGAGAATTGTCGGCATGATATTAAAGGATTTTGCATAAAATCAATGAAATTGCACTGATATTCCTCCATTGAAACTTTTCATTAAGTTAATGAAAGTTTTCATAAATTTCGTATAAAAAATATCAAGTGTTGGTCTTTTATCATATATTTTGTATTAAATTAAATATATCGCTAATTTACTAAAATGAGTAAGAAGTAAAAAACGCGATTATTCGAGTTAAGGATGCAAATTTATTAGTTATAAATATATTGTGACAATATTTTGTTGTTGTTTTTGTTTTTTCTTTGATATTTTAAATTTTGAATCTCGCTCCTAGACGAGGACAAGAAATTCTCATTGAGTTTGTGATTTAACATAACAAATATCTCTAGAAATTCTAATAACAAAGTCCCCTGAAGATTTCCTTAGGCAGGAATGAAATCCGGATAGGGACACGCCTACATCAGATTGATTCACAATTTGTTAAATAAGTTTTGGGACTTTAGCACATTTAATTACTATAAATGAAATTAATGTTTATCCCGATGAAAATAAATTTAAATAATGCTTCATATTGTGCAAAAATTTCATATTAATATCATGTATACTTTTCTAGTTAGAGGAGATTATATTTTATTTTTTCTGGAAAGTGGGTGCAAGGAGTATATATATAAAGGGCTTATTGTAAAAACTTGATAATCCACATTTTATTCTTAGATTGTTTTCGCCGTTTAAATGTAAAAAATACAATCATTATGCCGTTTGCAGGACGTTTATACCCTGGGTACTTGTAATAAATGTTTAAGCCAGAAATATATCAAATAATAATCAATGAATGCCTACAAAACAGTGAATATGTGGCTTATCAAGTTTTTAAATAAGCCCTTGATATGTACTTTATAGATAAAGTGTCCTACTCACGTTTCTCTGGAGAGAAAAATGAAATTTATAAAAAACGTGACCAAATAAATAGGAAATGGCCTCGAGTGAGGTAGATATGGATTGAAAACTTTAAACGCGTTCTCTGCAAAATCGTGTTTTTTGAGTTATGTCAGTCTTTTAGTAAATGAGCGATATCTTCTATAAATATTTTTGGTACATTTAAAATCAAGTTTTTAAAATTATTTTATTATTTCAAAATCAAAGGAAATTATTTTAAAATAATTTTAGAGAAAAAAAGTTAAGAATTCGGTTTAGAAAATGTTCTCGAGCGACATGGAGAGAACATTTTCAAAATCATAATGTTTAGGCCAGAACCCTGAAAATCACTAGGGTAAAACTAAATTTGAAATTGGATTTTTTAGCTTACTTTGTTAAAATAAATAGAAATTTTTTGAGCCATAGTAGATGGTGACATTTCGATATGATGTCAACCAGGGAACTAGAATGCTTTCAATATATTAAACGCCAAATAGATTGCAAAAAATAAAATAATTTTAAAAACTTGATTTTAAATGTTCCACAAGTGCTTATAGAAGACATATTTAATACAAAATATGTGATAACTTATTTCAAAAATTTAGTTTCGGAGATACCGGCCATTTTAAAAATCTTATCTTGAAAATCTTAAATTAATCGTATCTTTTGCAAAAATTGAATTATGTAACACGTACCGATAATACAAATGTGTAAAGTGTTCCGTTTCTACACGTTCCCGTTCCATTCCATAACGTTCCATTTTAGACCAGAGACAACATATTGTATGTTGGTACTTTTTATTTTATTTTTTAATAATCTTATAATTACAAATTATATCCTATTACCCTAACCGAGCACTAGCTACTATGGCTTTCGGCGCATTGTAGTGAAAAACAAACTAGTGGCTCTGTCGGGAATCGAACCCACGACCTCCGCACTGATAAGCCAGCACGCTACCAACTAGCCTACCGTGGCGCACTATGTTGGTACTATTTTTACACATTGTTGGTACTATTTTTACACATTGTATGGTGTTACAGTCCGTTTACGAAACGTGTCCGCTCGAGTAATGAAGCCTTAAATCATGTCTAAATAAATTACACAGTGTCACAGTGAAAATATACTTTTAAAATTACCTAGTGTAGTTTGAAAGAATGGTTAGGAATTCTGTAGGATGATCGACGATTATCGTGTTCTTTTCGAAGTTAAATTACGACCATATTACATACAAATTTGAAATAATGTTAACAATTTTGGTGAAAAAACATAAATTTTCCATCGTTTAGCTTAACGTTTTCATCTGTAAGTGACATCGTCAAAAGGATAGCAATTAAGGTCTCGTTTTGAGCAAAACGATATCGGTTTCCTAAGAGAATCGGTCCCCTGTTTGAGTAAATACCTTTTAAATTTTTAGAATTTGGTATACACAAACCAGTTTTTCTAGACTCCACGGACTAAATTATTTTGAACTTAGTCAGTTTTGAACCAATTTTAGAATTTTAAGCGGTTTTAGAGAGACGAACAGTCAAGCTTTCCAAAAATATATATATGTTTATACTTTTATCAACCCCTATGGAAATATTATCTAAGATATTTAAAATTTCCAAAATTTTTTAAATTTTGGCGCCTTTTCTTTCTAATACTCTATTTTTCTTAATTTTTCTTGAGTAAAAAGAGTAATTGTTTGTTAATATCGGTTAAAAATTCTAAAAAGATAATTTCTTTTTTGTACAATAACATTTAAATTTTTCCCACCACGTTCATGTTATTTTTTTTTCAGTAAAAAGTAACGGTATTGTCATTACAAGAATACGAATAACTTAAATAACGTTATCCTTAAAATACCATTACTGAAATAACTGAAAAACCGTTACCCCTAAAATAGCGTTACCTAGAGTTGGGATTAATCGTTCATTTTGGTGACTCGGTCAGTATCGTTCAATTCGAGTCAGTGAACTAGTTCGTTCAAATCGTTCAATCGTTCTTTTTTGCTTTGACTTGTGACTGATCTGCGTGTTGTGAAGTGTGTCGTTCGTTTGACAATTATTACGCACTATTCATGTTTTACTAGTTTTTTCACAAATTTTACAATACATTGCAACTTTTCTAACAAAAATTTATTTATTTTGTGTAATAAACATTTTATTTGTATGACTATAATTGCTTTTCCTAATTTAAAACAATATTACTACTATTTTCTAAAAAAAAATAATTGCTCTTACAAGCAGTTTTAATTGAATAGAGATGCAATTGTTCTGTGAATAAAAAGAACGAAATGAACGGTTGACCGATTAAACGAAATGAACGATTGAACGAAATGAACGATGAACGACAAGATCGAATATTGGTGAACGAGTCAATTCGTTCAATTGAGTGAGTCGTTCAATTGAACTAGTTCGTTCATGAACGACACAACTCTAGCGTTACCGAAATAAACAAAAATAGCGTTACCGCTAAAATACCAATACCGAAGTATATAAAATACCATCAACGCTAAAAACCGTTACCGAAATAACTGAGACGTCGTTACAAATAAAATACCTTTACCAAAATAAAGGAAAATAGCGTTACCCTTATCGATATCCGCATCGATGCGTCGTTACAAATAAAATACCTTTACCAAAATAAAGGAAAATAGCGTTACCCTTATCGATACCCACATCGATTCGGTTAGCATTAATTTTAAAAAGTAACGACAAAATTGCTTGCAACTTAAAGAGTGTAAGTTTTGCATATAAAAATTAAATTTATATTCTAAAGAAAAGAATGTAACTTTAAAAATTTTTAACTGATTTTAACAAACAAGGACTCCTTCTATTCAGTATTAAACGTACTTTCCAGAAAAAATAAGAAAAACATAGGTTTTGAAATAAATTACTAGGAAAAAAAGCCGCCACAGTTATAAAATTTAAAATATAAAAGTTAAAAATTTTAAATATTTTGGATAATATTTCCACATGGGTTTACTAAAAGTATAAACATAAATATACATATTTGGAAAGCTTAACTATTCATCTTTCCAAACCCGTTCAAAACTTTAAAATCGGTTTAAAACTGACTTTGTTAAACATATTTTAGTCCGTAGAGTCTTAAAAAAACTTTATTTTGATCGATAACTTCAGATTTTGAGGGTGTATTCAAAATTCTGAAAATTGAAAAGTGATTTACTCAACCCGGCTTACAACCACTTGAAAAGTATATTCAATTTTTTCTAATTTGTAACGCCATGTTATTATTATTAATTTACTTTGTTAAATTATCTGTAAAGTACTTGTTCATATTTTTATAACCCAGCAAAACCACACATTACTAAATCATGGGTAAAGTAATGTATCGCCATAGGGCTTCACGCATTACATTACACCTTACTTCACTGATGAATTTTACAGACGATGAACCTAAAAGTAATGGGTGGACTCATTTCCTTGTAGGGGGTAAAGAAACTGGTTACTTATATGGTTACATCGTGGGAAAAAGTAATGTGTCTATAAATAGATTTTCATAAAAAAAAAATGCATAAACAATTTTTTTTACAGATATTTTTTTTTAATTAAATAAATAACTTTTTTTTTTTTCATTAAATAAATTACGTGTTCATGCTGGGATTGGAACCTGGGGTCTCTGGTATTTAACAATTATTTAGGCGAGAACTCTCCCAACTGAGCTATCGATAAATATAATATTTTATTGCTTAAAATGTAAATAAGTTGTTGTGCTTCGTGTTTTCGTTCGTGATATCACAAATATATACCTTACCCTCCTGCTTACAAAAAATCACAAAGTAATGTGTCTATAAATAGATTTTTAAAAAAATATATATTAATAATTACTTTACGTTTATAATTCATGCATTATTTAATAGATGATCGGTAAGTCATTATTTTATGTTTTGAAGTAATGTAAAAATGTTATGAAGTATCCATGAGTGTTAAATTATCGGTAACTCATTGCTTCTTGTTGGAAAATAATGATACATGTAAGGAGTACACATTACAAGGTAATGCATTACATTATCGCACCCATTACCAAAGTTTTGCTGGGAAACCATCATATGATTAATATGCAAAATGCATAGAATTGCATTCATGTCTGTTGCTTTGCACTTTTAATGCATATCTTCCATGATCTTAGCATAGTATTTTTCCGATTAACATAGAATATTAATCAATTGAGTTTTGAAATATAGTCTTACTGCTTTTACAAGTCTATTAAAACTCTACAAAACTCATTGCAAAAATTTAACTTAAAAATTTGTAAAACGTTTTGAAAGAATTTCTAAAGGATTTTGTTCTGTAATGAATTTTTAAAAAAAAATCGTGTTCTGGAAATATTTTAGAAATATTAATGTCAGTGTAAATGCTGTATACATTCGAAAGCCGCTTTATATGAATATCGTTCTGAAATAAATAATAATTCTAATTCTCACCATGAAAAGTTCTCAGAAAATCAATAACCTTATAGTAAAAGCTGAAACAAAAAGTTTCTTTTACTTTGCCCTCACACTTACACAATATCAAAATGGTATTCAATATGTTTTAATTTCTATATAGAAATACATATATGGTAAAAAAAACGTGTGGATGTATTTGTCGATCGCTCTACAACTACAGTGGTAATTAGAAAATAAATTGAGTGCATCGCCGTTTTAGTATTAAGTTGTTTCCGTAGAATATAGAAAAGAACAAAAAAAAAAAAAAATGTAGAAAAAGTAAAGGGTGTTTTTTATACAGGTATATAACTTTAAAAATTTTTAGTATAATCGACCTTTTTTCTAATTATATTTAAATATTGTATTAGATTATTCTAATTTGGGCTTTCAAGGTCATATATTTTCCTAAATGTAAATAAAAGATTAATTTATTTCATTTTTTCATCCAACGTTTCTTTGGTATTTTCCAGGGATAATATTTATTAAATCTGGCAACGTTATGAAATGTACAAAGGGAACAATAGTTAATACGACAACATGATAACTTAGTATTATAAAACAATTTTACTTACAAATAATCTTTCGTCAATCTTTACATTTAAACTTTAAAAACATATAATTTGCTTTTATACACCACGACATAAGTTGGCAACACTTTTTTAACTGTCGGCCATTTTGTCAGCTGCCAAGTGATTTAAGTTTAGTTTGTTTTGGTATTTCAACATGAATAGACTGACGCCTGAACAACGCTTCCAAAATTGTGCAAATTTATTTTGCAAATCATGGTTCTGTTCGAAAAACGTATAGCGTACTACCTCCATTTTACGGTTAACATTTATATACGGTCAACGGTTAAATGGATAGGTCAATAAACAAAACTACCGTATTTGAAGTGATGATACACAGAAACAATTATTAACCTGAAATATCTAATTAAAGATTTGATTTGAATTTAATTTAATTTGTTTCTAAGCAAATTTTTAATTGAATCAATTAATATTTTAATTGACTTTTAAATATATAAATACATATTTTATTTTAGACGCAATTATCATATTATTTTTTCATACACTGCCTGCATAAATAGAAAGTTTTCAGTATAAAATACCAAATACATTTGAAGTTAACAAACAAAACAAACACACATACCAACGTATAGATCACACACTTTTTTGTGAGTATCATATTTTTTTTTGGTAGAAGTTATTTATAACTTTTTTTGCCTTCTTAATTTTAATAAAAAGTTTAATTGATAGTATCATTGCCGTGAAAGATGCAAAATCAATTAAAATATTAATTGATTCAATAAATTTTTTAATTGAAACCCGTTTTTAGTTTTTTCTGTGTAACCCTCAAGTGTATGTTGAGACACCGTTATATCCAGAAAAACTGACTGTTTGGTGTGCTTTATGGGCTGGTGGAATCATTGGTCCGGACTTCTTTAAAAAAAATGCTGGCTCCGCTATAGCGGAGCCATGATTAATGACTTTTTCGTTCATCAATTGAATAGTCTGCTCTGAATAGAGTTGTAGTTTCACGTGAATTGGCCTCCAAAATCGTGCGATTTAACGCCGCTGGACTATTTTCTGTGGGGATATGTGAAGTCGCTAGTCTACGCCGGTTAACCCGAAACGATTGACCAATTGGAGGACAACATTCACCGCGTTATTGCCAATATACGGACACATATGTTGGAAAAAGTCATCGAAAATTGGAACTCCAGATTAGACTACGTCCGAGCCAGCCGTGGCGGTCATATGCCAGAAGTCATATTTAAATTATAATGCCAGAAGATTATCTTTCGAATAATGTAAATTTTATGTCAATTTAAAAAATTCATCGTTGTTTTTATTCCATTTCAAAGTTCTATACCTCTATAAAAAAACACCCTTTACAGACACAATAATAAACTTTTAAGTTCATTAGCGTCTTGATCATAAAAAACAATTAAATAAATAGATTTTATTGTTGTTGAGATTAGTAGTAAACGCACATGGATACATATATGAGGCATTCCATGTCAAACGGAACAATTTCTTACATCAGCATTTTTGTTTGCTTTGAAATTTCGCAGACGTATTTATTTTTTCAAAAATATATGATATGTATTTCTGGAAAAATTTTAAAATATTTTTATTTTAATTGTATTTAAACATAAAAAAATAGATTATAAGACCATTAAAATAATCCATGAAGCATTAAAATCGGCCCACTAGTTTTTAAAATATATACATTAGACCGTCTCACCTTGTATGTAGAAAAAAGTGGTTTTTGTTCTCCCCACAAAATGTACCTTGGTTTGTTTTATGATTATCCCCAAACATTTCATGTCTAACATTGAGATTCCATGCTGGACCGTTTTTAAAAAAGTATTTTTTTTTTTTATTTTCTCAAAGGACTTTGTACTATACCTAAATAGGTGCGCCGAACGGTATATATAACATGCCAAAGCCATATCCTTTCTTCAAGAATATTCTGTAAAAAAAAAATGATTTTTTGTTTTTGTTCATGTATTTTTGCAATTCGACATTTATATCACAAAAAAATATATTTTAACCTTTTGTCGATTTAAGTAAATAGGTTTCTCAGCTTTTTTCGAAATTCGCACTAGTTAACGTTTTAGCAAAAAATTTAATAGGATGGGAAAACTATGTTCTAATCAGTTCAATTTCGCTATTAACATTTTCCTTTAGTGGAGTGCATTATCTGTGTGTGGAAATAATTTAAAAATTTTGCAAATTTAATGCATTTTCAACGTTTGTCTAAACTAAATTTTGAAAACAAATTTTAAATAATCGAGTCTGCAAGCCGATTGGGTTTCTAGTTGATTTAAGGATGAAAATTCGCCTTAAAAAGAAGGTATCGCGACCGAAATCGCAGATTTTAATGAGCTTTAGATGTGTTGGAAAGAAGCAAAGCGTGAGACTAGCTACCTAATCTCACGTTTAAGAGTTAAAAATTCATTTGTTTTTCTATGAAAACATGTCTTTAATTTAAGTAAACAAGATTTATTTGTACACAGGGTTAAAGTACACAAGATAACAAAAATATTTATTCCCATATTGACTATATATTGAACTAAGAGTTGCCACATTTTTGAATGGTTTGAAATACGGGGGAAATATCTAAAAAAGCTCATACAGCGCCTCAATTAAATCAGCATTATTATGCCTTATTTTAAGCTTGTTACACCTACAATTCCAGAATTGTTACACCTACAACACCAGAATTAATGTTACTCAACAAACATTTTTATGAATAACAAAAATATTTTAAATTCTTTAAACATAATTTGTTCATAATTTGTTGTGGGTGTGCTTTCAAAAACCTTCATTTGATACCAAATTTGTCTATAGTTACTTTAAATAGAACAAGCTGAAATGGAGTTATTTTTAACCCCACTTAATAACGTCTAAACATGAGTTTGGGCAGCTAAAAAAACACGGGTTCCTTAAATTTTTATTCTCTACAACTTTTCCAAAGTTCATTAAGATCTGCCGGTCAGGGCTGGGATACTTCCCTTGCTAGAGAAAAAAATTCCACAACTCGCTTTTTTAGCGACATCATTTAAGCTCGATAGATATGAATATAAAAAACTGCGTCCTTTTTTTTAATTCGCGAAAAAACTTATGCCGCCAAAAAGCGTGTATTGGATTTTTTCTCTTAAGCTTCATATTCTACTTTACATCATTTTTAGATTGAATTAATTCAAAAATTGTCTCAAAATATGTTCCAGAGCACCGAAGAAAATGAACTAAATTTGTAAAATTTCAAAATATTTTCATTCATAGATGATTTACTTGCCCAAAGAAAAAGTTTGATACCGATATTGATATGATTAAAAAATAGTTTTCCCACAATATTGCATTTTTGGTAAAACGCAAACTAGTACGAATTTAAAAAAAAAGCGAAAACACGTATTTACATACATCGACTAAGAATTGAAATAAGTCAATTTGACATTTAAATAACAAAAAACTCCGTACAAAAAACAAAATAATTTTTTTTAAAAGAATATCCCGGAAGAACGGACATTCGTTGACATGTTTTATATACCATTGGATGCGCCCTAAAAAAACTTTCATATGATACTTATGTTGTATACGTTGTCGTTAGTTAGTTTTTGAAAAATTAAAAAAAAAAACATCTTTTTTGAAAACGGCCCAGCTCACTTGATCTCAATGCGAACTACGAGTATGTTGGGAATCATCATAAAATAAACGAAGTAAATTTTGAGGGAAGGACAAAATAAACTTTTTTTTCGCGAGTCGGTCTAATGTACACCAATTTAAATATCGAAATAACATTTTTTAGATTTTCTTTAACTTTTAAACACAAATAAATTCTTTAATAGATTTTTTTTTTCAAAATACGTGTCAACTATTTTTGAAGAATCGTCTGCTAAATTTTACAGCAAACAAAAAATCATGATGAAAAAGTAGTTTGGAATGGCTCATATAGGACAGACTTTTTAAATAATTAAATCATTGATTTGCTTTTAAGCGGCTTAGTCTCTTTGGAAATCGATATTAACGATATATGTCAGAAGTTGTTAAGGGTGTATATGAAAATTATTTTACAATTTCAAACGCGAATTGTGAAAGTATTATAAAATCTAGAATGAAAACCTTAATATTTTAGCCATCTTTGTCCTCTAGAGTTTAAAAAAAATATAACAATATTTTATTCGTAAAACTTTTTTCATACCAATATTGTGCAAAGAAAAGAAAAAAATATGTACAAATGTCTACAAATAATGTTTTTTAATTTGCAGGAGTACTGTCTCCTGAGAATAAAAATTAACTCCAAAAATCGGTTTTTTGAGGATAAGATCTAATTAAAAATACATGATGATGGCTCGATTTTTTTTAAATTGTTTGACATTTAATAACACCCAGAAAACAGACTCGGTACACACAGAGAAATAAAGTGCCAACCGAATTAAGAAGTGTATATTAATGGTAACAACTTATAAATTCAGTTAGTACAACGATATTTACATTCGATTACTGAATATTTGCAAATAAAATTCAGTTAAATTAACCGAACTTCGTTGTGAAAACTAATGAACTTTTCCAGGGTTGGCAAAACATTTATGACATTAATGTTATAAAAATACGATGCTTTCACAATATTAAGCATAACATGAATACACTCAAAGAAAAGTTTACCAAAATATTAAGTAATTTGAACTAAATTTAAAGAAGTTCGGGAATGGTTTGACTCCAAAGAAAATTTAACTCAAATCAAGTATACAGTTTTTTTTTAAAACAAATAAAATCAATTTACTTCAATTAGGTAAATTTGCATTAAAGTTTTGTAAATTACGAAACTTTACTTAAATTTAGTATATTTTAGACTAAAATTAAGTATAGATGTAATTTAAATCTAGTAAAAATATCTTAAAATCAAGTACATTTGACTTAAATATTAAGACGATTGAACTTGTGCTAATGCAAAATTAACTTATTTTTAGTTCATAAGTATTACTCATATTACGTAGACATATTTAAAAAATAATAAATAACAATCTCGATGAATATAAAAACAAAAAACTAATAACACTGTAAAAAATATTACTTGAGACAGGTAAAAACTAAATTTTTTTTTATATAAATAGAAAATTTTTGTTCTTCAAAGATTAGTAACGTCATGATGCTCATTAGGAAAAGACCCTAACCTCGTGTTTGATTACGAAGAAGACAAAGATGGAGCAAATTTGATAATTAATAGGTTTTTTGTTAAAGCTCTGTCTATTCTGGAGGCTGACGAGATCTTTAGCCTGATCGAAATACTAATATCAACCTAGCTAATATGTTTGATTTGCTTTATTTTTGAGAATATACGGAGGTAGGAAGCTCGTTATAAATTAAAAAAAAATTAAATATAAATATTTAGGTTCGCCACCTATCAATGAAGTAATAAATTTCATATTTCCTTAAGTTAATATTAACGAAAATATTTATAAGATTATTTTCGTTAATACAAGCGTTGTGCATGTTAAATTTATTACCTAAGTTTTACTTGACAAAACTAAAATACTTATGAACTATAAACCAAACGAGACTTTAATAGGTTTAACAACTTTAAACTTATGAAAGACAATTTTTAAAAAGTTGTTATACTTAATTTAAAAAAGTTAACATTTTTGAACTATAATTTAAGTAAGTTTCGTATTTGGTTTTACTTTTTTCATACAAATTTAAATTTTTTAAATTTAAGTTTATTAACTTCTTAAAATTTAAGATTTTTTACTAAAAAGACATACTTTTTCTAAAATTTTTTAGGAATATTAACCTTATTAAAGGAAACAAAATTAAAGAATTTCGCTTATTAATTTTGAGTTTATGAAAAATAAATATGAACTTAAATCTAATAAATTTGCATTATTTTTAAGCAATTTTGTTTATTTTAAGGAAAATTTTGGAAACAAAATTTTAGTAAGACGTAAACTTAGTTTTGGTTCTTACTTTTTTTTGAGTGTAGTTAATAAACAATTCATTTGGTGTAATTTACTGACAAACATACATTTTTACTAATTTAGTTACCAGTAACTGAGAAAATTTTTTCAAAACCTCGTAAATGCTTTATTTTTTTATACAATATTAAGAGTTTAATATTTTTTTTATCCAAATTGTTGCCATTTTGGACCGTTAAAGAAAATTTGACTCAATTCTTTAATTCTACACGTATTTTGCGAGAACTCAAAATAGTACGTATGTACAAACAACAAAAAAATATCTGAATTTTCGAACCAAACCGAAACCCGGAATTCTAAATCAGTAGGTTTTTTTTGTACATTCTATTTCCGACTGACATATTTTGAATTTTAGGGTCATTGAACATTTTTGATTTTCGCTAATGAAATCTGGAGTCTCATGCAGTATAGGGTTAATAATTGAATAATGTTATTAAATATCTGCTATCAACAGGGGTTACAAATTTTATTTATTTATGTCTCATAGTCTCATAGTGGGGTACGCTGAGAGAATTATCTGCATGACATCAATGAATTTTTGCATTAGATCTATGAAAAGTTTAACTGGAATTCGTCCATTGAAACTTTTCATTAACTAATGTAGTTTTTCATGATTAAAAAAAATTTATTTAATTTATTAAAAATTTCATAACCCTAATGAAAAGTTTCATTAAAAATAGTTTCATCCAAATTATGAAGATTTTTAAAAAAGTTTGAGACATTTTTTATTTATCGGAGTTTGGGTCCTATTGGGCCAGATTGCCTGGGCAGCGACAGGCGAGGCTGTTTATATCTCCCTCTGGGAGAGATCGCGGAAACTCTTGTCTATGACGAGGGGCGAACTAAGGACCGTAACGGGTTACCTCACAGGACACTGTGGCCTTAGGTATCAATTGTACAAGATGGGACGATCCTCTACGGATACATGCAGGTTTTGTGAATTGGAACCCGATACCTCTGAGCATGTTCTCTGCAAATGTCCGATACTCTCCGACAGGAGGGTGCGTTATTTTGGTGGTCGAATAGGGACGCCATCGGACGTTTGGAACTGTTCACCTGGTAGGATAATTGGCTTCGTAGGGAGCCTGAACCTATAGGGTGTATTCGCTGGCAGCACAAAATACCAACTTCTGGTCGCGGTGCATAGTGCCACTATAATCTAATCTATTTACTTTGTGAAGAAATCTTCATAAGTTCAGTGATAAATTTTGTTAAAATTCATCCGAGAAAATTCTTTCTGTGTAGTAATAAAGAGTTCATTATTTAAAGTTCTGGTAAAGATCTTTATTTGTGGTAATTGTAGTTGCATGAGTGTCGTCTGGGCAATTGCTGTACGTTTTTTGTTTTGTTTACGTTTCTAATATATTTCAAATAACGAAATACTGAAAATTTAATATAAACATTGATGATACGAAAATTATGTAATATTTAATGTTTTCAATACTTCCAAATTATTGAAAAAGAAATCAATGAAATGAATTTAATAAATAGAGCATAAGAAAATTAGGGTCTTTAGCGTTTTTAAAAAATACAGTGGAACAAACCAAAAAATTTATTTACTAAAACGAATATTTTATAATAAGCGAATATTTTGCACCCTGATCAGATTCATACATTTTGAGAATATTATTAATAAGGAAACTCTAACAGTTGAGCATTTCAAATTTATTTCAAAGACTAATTTTTCGATAGTCTCCGATTTTGATGAAATTTAAAATTTTTTATGCATTCCCGATGAAAAAAGTTCCGATGTGTATATATATAAATTTATGTCACATTATATATAATTTTATGTCACATTATATCTTAGTTGATCCGGAAAATGGCATACAAAACCTTATATCATGCGATCCCATGGGATCTCATCTGATATAATTTGATTCGAAAAATGGGTCTATCTAATTTGATCAAGTTATATCTAATTTGATAAAATTTGATATAACTTCACAAAATCCTTTAAAATTGTTTGAAAACCCGCATTCAAATAATAATGAAAATTTAAATATATATCAATGGATTGCAAATTTAGATGTGATTTTAACTTGACTAATATGTGATTCCATATACAATTATATGTAAAAGTAATCGA
Source organism: Delia radicum (assembly GCA_021234595.1). NCBI lineage: Eukaryota > Metazoa > Arthropoda > Insecta > Diptera > Anthomyiidae > Delia > Delia radicum. Next base: position 276,803,508 of record CM037851.1, on the reverse strand, counting down.
TTTTTTTTTCTACCATATAGTATATTTATTAAAGTTCGTCAGAAAAGTATAATGTTTCTTTGTTTTTGGGATATCATTACTTTTTAAAATGTTTTGGCATCAACAAAACAAATGGCGTTATTCTTTTTAAAAATTCCAACGTTCCAAAACGTTGATTTAGGGGAACTTTTCCTGCATAGCAAAAAGAGCTGTATTTATATGAAATTTGAATTCCTCTTTCGATTCTACACAAAAACTTGTTTAAAAAAACTTATTTCCCCGTTTTAGGGTACACCATTTAGGAAATAGAGTGGTAGGAAAATTCATATTTTGTCAAAAAACTTATAAAGTACTGTTTTATTTTACACACAGTTAAAAGTTATTATGTTTTCAAAATATTGTCTTTGTTAAAATGTAATATTTTATTAACATTTTTTAACAGGCTGCTATTTATCGAAAATGTTTGTGGCATTTTTCTAAGCTCAATATATCCGTTCATTGTGTGTGCTAAAAAAATATTTTTATTATTTTTTTTTTACAAAATTGATAACTTTTTAAAAAATTTATTTTTAAAAGTTTTTGAAAAACAGAATTTTTCGTCCACTCTATTGAGTAAACGAAACACTTTAACAACCGGGAACAAATTTTGTTCAATAGTTTTTGGCGTAGAATCGAATGTGTTGTTCAAATTTCCTATAAATTATCCCCTTTTTGCCCTGTCGTAAAAGAGACAAAAAATTTGCGTTTTTGGTCACAGCGCGCCAGTGGAAAGAGTTGAAATTTAAAAAAATAATAACGCAATTTTTTTATTGATGAAAAAAACCGTAACAAAAGTGTTGATATCCTAAAATCTAATTTTTTGTGACGAACTCTAATATTTATATTTACTTATCAGAGAAGGACAATCAACTTTTTTCTATTGTATATTTTTTTATCTTTTTTAAAATTGCTTTTTTACGATTTTGTGACTTGAAATAATTTTCTACTCATAAATGTTATTTTATCTATTACCTTTGAACTTTGTTTTAAGTGCGGCTTTTCTAAGGTTTTACTTTTGCCTTTTTTACAATATGTTTTTGCTTTAAATACATTGAATTTTCCTTTTTTTTGCCTTTTCCAATAATTATGTATAAAAGTGACAGATTTTTTTTTGATTGATTCTATTTCTACCATACATGTTTATATCTAATTATATATAAAAGTGATGGAATTTGTTTGATTTTATTGCATCATACATAACTATGTATTATTACACATTAAAGTATACATGAACTCACATTAAGCTATCTAGTATGAAATGACAAAAAACATCACTTATACACTCTAAAAAATGCATGTTTTTTTATATTTTATTTTACTAATTAATAATCATATAATTACAAATTATATACTATTTCCCTAACCGAGCACTAGCTACTATGGCTTTCGGCGCGTTGTAGCGAAAACAGACTAGTGCCTTTGGTGGGAATCGAACCCACAACCCCCGCATTGATAAGCCAGCACGCTAGCAACTAGCCTACAGGGCGCACAAAAAAAAAATGCACGTAAAACCACTACTATAAAATATGTAAAATTTTAAGCAGTATCAGGAAAATACCTATGCTTAAACATCAAATGTGTAAAATTCGTGTATATACATTTTTGTCTGCAAAAATACACATAAAATGCACTAATAAGCACGTTTTCTTTATAATTACACACTTTGTGTCTACAATTAAAATTTTGTGCTTAAATATCTGCAAGTAATAAATGATTGTTTATTTTGCTGTCAATTAGTAAATATTTGAAAAAAAAGAACATATTACTATAATATTAATATAATAAAGGGTCCGCCATCTAACTTTTTTTTCAACTAGTGCTTATTTCGTGAATGGTAACACTTAGCTCATGTCTGATTTGACAGATAAGTAGTTTTATCCTTCCGCTGAACGAATATGGTCCGTATGTTCGTTATCTTGTGAAAAAAGTGAAAGAAACTGGCATCCTCACCGATAAAACAAAGCGTGAAAAGCCAAAAACAGTGCATACACCCGAGAATATTGCTGCTGTGGCAGAAAGTGTGCGTGAAGCGCCATCAACATCAATTCACCGTCGTTCTCAACAATTGAACATTTCGGAGACATCATTGAGACGAATTTTGCATAAAGACCTTGGTATGACGCCATACAAAGTCCAATTGGTTCAGGAGTTCAAAAGAAAAAAAGTTATTTGGCGGACCCTTTAATTAATATTAATCAATATTATTTATCCATCTATCAAAAATCAATTAATCAGAATATTTTATTTTTAAATACTTTGTTCTGATTGGTTGAATTTAAAAAATGTATCAATAATATTATTCGTGTGTACCCCACTTAACAAAATTATTAATAAAAAAACTACGTTAAGCGAAAAATAGCGTTGTTAAAGATATAAAAAAAAATGTATCCGCTTAGAACTGGCCTGTGTCCGCGAGAAATGAAATATGTAGATGCTATTATATTCAGAGGTAACGCATTATAATATTTTTTTACTTTCAACTATTTTATTTGGCCACCAAATTGTCCCTTTCTATAGCTTAATTAAAATGAAACCACAGTAGTAGCTTTGGCAGAAACATGACATTACACCGGTCCAGCAGGAAGTTATAGGTGCATTCACAATATCAACAGTAAAATTGCTGTTACAATAAAAACTCAAAAGAAGTATCGCTTATTATGAAAATCATATCTTAACCACTATCAAAGGGTTCTTTTAAGTCCCAAAGATCCGATTTATTTTTCAATTAAAGGATATTGTGGACCAAAAGATCAACGAACATATCATAAATATTTTTCCTTAATAAGCTTTAAATTTATTAAAGTAACGATAACAATTAGAAATCTCGACCTATGGTCTTATAATTTTGCACTCCTGTGAGTTAAAGTGGTGTTAATCCATGCATATAACGCGCTTCTCAAAAACATAAAAATTGCGAGAGTTATGTCGAAATTGTATCTGTTTCAAAGGATTTAAAATTTTTTGACATAAGACCATATATATCAATCAAAAACAGAAAACCGAACAATATGAGTATTATCGTCTTTTCTTACAAGTTTATCCAAAAGCTTTAAATCTTTAAGATTTTTATTTGGCTAGGAAAAACAATCCACTATAACATGTTTGTGTTTAAATATTAGTATACATGCCGGATTTCCAATTCGTTCCCAGCAAATGGTAAAATTATCAGTTGGACTGGCAGTCCTGCCAAATAAAAAGCTTTAAGATTTGAAGCTGTTGGTTAAAATTGTAAGAAAAGGGAAACATTCATATTGTTGGGGTAATAAATTAATATTACGTTTTTTCTGTGGTTGGTTGATATACATATACCGGATCAACCATGAGTTTCTTATGGGTGATGGATTAGAATGAGGCGGATGATAACCTAGACGCTTAGGATACTCACAAGATTTTTTTATCTCTATGTTACATTGATTCACAATTAGTGTTTTAGAAGGAGATATAAATGCTGGTAATATATTTTTGCTTTGAAAACATTTTCGTTTGCCTGCAAACAAATTTATATATGTATATTATAAGTATGTTTGCATGCCCCAAACATAACATCTAAAAATTAAAAATATATCTTTGTTTAGGTTTGAAAATTGTAATCATTGTAAACATATATATAATTAACTGCAAACATATTCAAAAGTGTCTTTTTCCTGCGTGTAATAGTAACAGTTTAATTATGATCTTAAACCTCAGAATTCAAAATGAAATTTTAATTTATTTTTTTTTTCACGTAAATAGCTTATCACTTGTTCTAAACACACTGAGTGAAATCTAAACTTGGGATTCCTCTCTGAAATTTTCAGGGTGTTTAGAACACGTGTTAAGCCACTTACATAAAAAATATAAACTAAATTGAAAGGGAATTTTTTTTCAAAACATAATTTTGATTTTGTTTTTATAAATAAAAGTGTTTTACAAAATATTTTAAATAATTTTTTTAAAAATTTCTGAACCACAAAATGCTATTTTATCAATATTTTTCACACAATAAAAGCTATGGCCTACTGAATGATGTCCCAACCCCTAATCTTGCGATAACTTAAAGCTCCAGGGTTGCCTCAGTTGACAAAATAAAAAAATTGTTTCGGAAATATGCGTTTACTGCCAAACATACACTCAGGGAACTAATGCTTTAAAAATATGTAGTTGTTTGGGTTGTAATACAGTTTCTTTATTTTTAATGTAAATGTCAGTCATTGTAGAACAAATAAAACTTTTTACTAACCTAGGAGTTCATTTAAAAAACAAACCACATCAAATGACTGTTTTACAGTTTTTTTTTGTTATAAAAAAAAAATAAAATGAATAAATGTGTGTTTATTTTTTACTATCATGTGGTTCATTTTTACTACAATTGCTAATCATATTTTGAACATTCAAAAACAGATGACAATGTTAGTTGAATTTATCTGACTGCTAAAAGAGAAACAAATAAAATGATTAAAAAGGCCAAATCCGTTTTTATGCTGAAAAGTTTTCTTCCGCCATTGGGTCCAAAAGAACATGGCAAACGATACGTGAAGTTGGTATCGGCAAATCTACGAATCAAGAACCATGTTCGATTGATGCCGATACAATCAATAAAAAGTTTTTAAATGTTCCTATGGTTCAAGCAGATCAAAATTATTATATCAATAATCATTCTAGTAACAATTCTGAATCTTACTTTTTTTCTTTGCTGCAGTAGACCAATGTGACGTTTTATCTAGTATATTGTCTATAAAATCCAACTCTATAGGAGTGGACGGGATTAATCCAAAGTTTCTAAAGATTCTTTTACCTCAACTACTTCCAATAATAACATTTTTGTTTAACAAAATATTAACTTCAAGTTACTTTCCCTCGAATTGGAAAATAGCTAAAATCGTCCCAATACCCAAAGCTGGTTCCGATTATAGACCAATAGTTATTCTTCCATTTCTCTCTAAAGTATTTGAACGTATTATGCATAACCAAATTACTTATTTCTTGGATAACAATAACTTGCTAACAGATCGTCAATCTGGGTTCAGAAAGAAGCACAGTTGCGTAACAGCCTTAGTTGATGTTACAGAGGAGATTAGGGAGAAACTTGATGATGGCAAGACTACATTTTTAATACTTTTAGATCATTCAAAAGCGTTTGATACCGTAGATCATAACATTCTTTGTTACAAACTTAATAACTTTTTCAATTTCTCTTTGACCGCTACTCAGTTATTGTCAACATACCTACGTAACAGATATCGGTATGCCGAAACTGGAATCCAAAAATCCAAGGCGCTGCCTGTAACAAGAGGGGTACCTCAGGGGCCCATTGGTGGGCCACTATTATTCTCACTGTACTCTAATGACCTTCCAGGTATTTTAACAAATTGTAATGTAAGAATGTACGCGGATGACGTTCAACTTCATATGCCTTAATCGACCAGTGTATTATCTCTATTAATCAGCAACTACATCGTATTTATACGTGGGCAACCGCAAATGGTCTAGGAATAAATCCGAAAAAATCTAAATGCATAGTAATTCAAAAGCGACTTGCCAAACTAAGTATTATACCTAATATATTTATAAATAATCAAAAAATTTAAATAGTAAAATCTGCTTAGAATCTCGGAATATTTTTTAATGACACTCTTACGTGGTCGAACCACATTAACTATGCTTGTGGTCGCACTTTCTCTATGACTAGAACTCTTTGGCGAACCCAGCATTGTACACCTATTAGAATAAGAATGCTACTTGCCAAAACTTATCTGATGCCTGTTTTACTATATGGTAGTGAGCTTTTTGCTAAATGTGATGCAACTAGTAAAGGGAAATTGAACGTTGCATTTAACAACATAATCCGATACGTGTATGGACTTAATAGGCGTTCTAGTGTATCTTTCTTTTCATCTCAGCTATATGGCCTTTCTTTAAATAATCTACTAAACATTAAAGTTTTAGTTTTTTTACATAAAATAATATATACCCACATACCTGATCATCTGTACAGCAAAGTTGTAATTTCAGATATAAGCAGGGGAAAAAGACTTAGATCATTTAGATACAAAAGTTTAATTTCGGAGTGGCATTTCTACATATTTGCAGTATCTCTCTGGAATTCTATACCCCACAGCTCTCAACTTTTAAGTAACGCACGAAAATTTAAAGAAATATTTTTAAACTGTTTTCGGCATAAGAAAATCAAACATAATTATTTGATAAATTAAATTATTTAAATTTTTTATTTAGTTTTTTTTTTGTTTTGTTTATCTTGTTTAATTTAAATTGTTTTTTGTTTTCCATATAAAAATTGTAATTAGTTATTTAGTTATTAAGTTATTAATTAATGATCTTATAATTTTTCATATCATCAGTTCCATACTGCAAAATAAGACTTTTAGTCTTGTGTATGGAGCAATTCAAATAAATAAAATAAATAAAAAATAAAAATTTACTGAAATGTAAGTCGTATTTTATTTAAGTGAAATTTCATTTATTTTGAACTACATTTGCAGTGGTCTATACCTACATAGTATTCTAAGTGTACTCACCAAGTTTTATTAAAATCGATAACATCGAAAAATTGGTAGTTGAAATATATTGGAAATGCTCAATTGCACAATTTAATCTTTACTATTAAGCCTGCCTCTAAAAAATAGTGATGGATTTGAGATTTTTGTTAAAAACTGATTTTATCTACGATTTAAAAACTTTTATCATTGAAAATAACTTTGATTTTTTTCCTTCATTTTGAGATATAAAGTATAAAGGTATTATTTTCAATTTTTAACCTCCATGTCAATCAAAAAATTAATATAAGAGGTTGATTGTAAACTATTGGCATGACAGTTGATTTATGTATGAATTTACTTACTTAAGCCAAGAAAAGTAATATAATTCACATGTAAATAATACATGTCCCCTATTATTCTCTGGTCCGTTGTCTCTAGACTTAAGCAATGACACAAAACCTCAAAATATGTATTTCTTGCGGTTTTTTTTGTACATTTTACATAATCATGATACATATTTTACCACACTGTTCCAATAATAAATACAGGTAAGAAAAAAAGTATATGGTACAAAGTGACGTTATCTCTTAGTTAACTGCTTTTCTTAAGAATTATTTATGTTTCAATAGTATTGAATAAGCCTTCAATTAAAACACACATTTTTCTTGGGTATTCAACCTTTTGTCGCAGAGATATAAATTTTCAATCACAACTGACTTACTTTTTTCAAACTTAAGAGCGATCATATTTAACTTACTTGAATTAGAAAATTTTCGACAGATTTGCGAATTAATTCTAAGTTTTTTTGCTTTAATTCATTTTCTTATTTTTTGCTATTTATTAAATTTCTCTGGCTTATTTGAAAAGATTTTCATTTGGTTAATATGGGTACGATGAGTCTCGATTACAATTTAACCAAAATAATAGAGATAGTTCTTTACGAAAGTTGACTTAAGTTAAATATGGGTGCTTCAATGTATTTCAATTCTCCAATTCAACTTCGCTAAATATAGTTGGGCCTTTAAAAAAAGCTGTGCAAAATTCTTATATCTTCATGTGAAATAAGTCTATGCTACAAAACCACAAATTGCTTAAAAGCTTTAGACATGTTATTTTTAACTCAAATTTTTGACACAAAACCTTTTTTTTAGAATAAATTAAATGTTTTTCCAATATAATAAATATGATATGCAATACAAAAATTTTTAAATGGCTTTTTATTTTATAGAATATAAGTGCAGAAACGGTACAGTAACTTTATTGAGCTACCCTTTTAAAAATGGGAACTTGATCAGCAGGTTGTAAAAAAATACACAAACTCTGTGCCAAAAATTCTAATTTTATCATATTTCAACTTAGATTGTAATAAACATGATTTTAAACACAGATTTTACTACTAAAAAAATAAATATTGTTCGCCAAAGTTATGTTTTTTTCATACATACGCGCTGAAAAAACCCCATGCTGGAATTATAAATGCTGATAATATATATATACTAGCTGACCCAGCAAACGTTGTTTTGCCTTAAAATTTTATTTGTATAAATTAGCTGACCCGGCAGACGTTGTTCTCCCTAAAATTTTATTTAAGGCTAATAACTTTTTTAAAAATAGCTGAGTGACCAGCAGTGTTTAAAGTAAATAAATGCAAGGCTTGCAAGCAAAGCTCCCGCTTGCTGAAATAGAATAATTTTTCTTTAAACTGCCAATCAAAATCGTTATTGTAATTACTCAAATAGACGCGATCAAAGTTAGAACTTTAATGGCTACAAACATAGATCCCGTTTGGTGAAATAGTATTTATTCTTAAGACAGCCATTCAGAACCGTTCTTAATTAGTGAAATGAATTGCCATTACATTATTTGCAAAAAAAAAATCCGTTGAAAGGAATAAATTTGTACAGAGGACAAAAGGATTACCACTTTTAAACAAAATGGAGCATGAAAGGGGTCGTGGCGTTTGAGTATATAATGTATATACAATTTGAAGTTAATGTGTTAAAAACTATATGGAAGCAATTACATAATACAAAAAAGTGGGCGTAAAAGTGGGCATGGTCGAAGAAAAATAGCCTATTAATCATGCCAGAGTCCCAGTTAAATGCTACGAAAATTTCAGGAAGATCGGTCCATAGGTCTGGACTCCAATGAGGTACAAACAAACAAATAAACAAACACACATTTCATTTTATATATATATATTGAAAGCAGATTAATTATAATTTAAGGTAAAATGGGGCGAAAAAGGGGGATTTGGTAATAAAAAAATGTATGGCTACCTTACCTGTAGATAAAAAGTGTATAAAACTTTAGGTAAATACATATTACAAAAAAAGTATTTTGTATAGCAAACATTGTTAGTGGTATAAGTAAGTATCTGAATTAAAAAAAAAGGGGGCGGTGAAGTGGGCGTGGTTCATAGTTATATGGCGACGTTAACAGTATTAAGAGCATTATACTACCAAATAAAAAAAAATCCGTTGGAAAGAACAAATTTGTACAGAGAACAAAAAGTTTAAAACTTTCAAACAAAATTTGGCGTGAAAAGGGGCGTGAAATAGGGCGTGGCGTGGCGTGGCGTAAGAAATGTTTATTTCTACCCTCGTCTGGAGTATAATGTGTATACAATTTGAAGTAAATCTGTTAAAAACTATATGGGAACAATTACATAATTATAAAAAAGTGGGCGTAAAAGTGGGCGTGATCGAAAAAAGTACCCTATTAATCATGCCAGACTCCTAGTTAAATGCTGTGAAAATTTCAGGAAGATCGGTCTAGAGGTTTGGTCTCCTATAAGGTACAAACAAACAAATAAACAAACACACATTCAATTTTATATATATATAGAATAGATAGAAGAAGATATAATTAATATCTAATTTTATGAAGATCACTATATATGTTAGCACAAAAGAAATACATAATAATAAATGGCCACACATGACACTATATATAATCACATATTATAATATATTTTAAGCTAAGAAAGCATAAGAGCATATATAATTTTTTTATTCGGGTATTCACATTAATTGTCTACTATATCCGAATTCATTTATATGCAACGAAAAGGCATATACAAGGTGGCGCAAAAATAACCTTCCGATGTTTTTTGGCTGTAATTTAAAAAAGAAATGAAAAACTTTGATTCTTCTTGTGGATTATTTTTATTTGGTATTTTAATTTTTTTTACATCAAGTCGAGAATATGATGTCATGTAAATGGCCGCCGCCACAGTTGATTGCCATTTGAGCCCTTTTTATATCATTTTCCATCACTTTGGCCAAAACTTCCGCCGATAGATCCTCACATTATTGACGGATATTGTCTTTAAGAGCTGCAAGAGTCTGAGGCTTGTTGACATAAACCAGCGACTTCAAAAAGCCCCACAAAAAGAAGTCTGGAGCGGTCAAATCAGGCGATCTTGCTGGCCAGTGCAAATCGCCAAAACGGGAGATTAGGCGCCCGGGAAATGCATCCTTCAGCATATCGGTTGTGGCACGTGCAATGTGTGCCGTTGCACCGTCCTGTTAGAACCACATGTTTTCCAATATCAATTCATCAAGTTGCGGCAAAAAGAACTCATTGATCATTGCTCTGTAGCTCTCACCATTCACAGTAACCGTTCGGCCCGCGACGTCTTCGAAAAAAAAAGGTCCGATGACTCCTCCAGCGAAAACAGCACACCATACAGTGACTTTGAGCGGGTGTAATGGCTCTTCTTGGATTACACGCGGATTTTCAGTGCCCCAGAAGTGTAAATTTTGCTTATTTACGTACCCGCTAAGATGGAAATGGGCCTCATCACTCATGATTATTTTTGATGAAAAATCATCTTCCTCTTGGTGGTGATTAAGGATGGCTTGAGCGTGTGTTACACGCGATTGGCTGTCAGCAGCTAACAGCTGATGCACCGTCTGGACTTTGTACGGAAACATCTTCAAATCTTGTACCAAAATTCGCTGTAAAGACCGTCGACTGATACCCATTTGCGTGACACGTCGTCTGGTCGATGTCGACGGCGCTTCCATGACATCCTCGGCTACAGCAGCAATATTCTCTGCAGAACGGCTACTCCGGGGTCTGCCACGCCTGGCAGCATCTTGTGTTGTGCCAGTCTCTTCGAGGCGAGCGGCTAAACGTCGCAGTGTTTCACCAGTAGGCGTTGGACGGCCAGGAAATCTGCGACGAAATTCACGTTGTGCCAAAGTCACCGACCGATTATTGGTCAAATAAATAGTCACCAATATTCCGCGTTCTGGAGCAGTGTAGCGTAACATTGTTTATTAACGTGTATTTCGCATGTGTTTACTACACAAATGACAAAACAGAACTGACATTAGGGGCCAATCGCAAAATTTATAGCATTTTCTGATAGGAGGATTACTTTTGCGCCACCTTGTATAAATATTAGGCTTATAGCTAGATACTTTACGATATAGTCCACAGTTTGTGTGCAACTAAGAGATTTGACTCTAAGCGAAAAGTACTGTAATGAAATAAGAAAGATAATATTAAATACATTTAGGTACATACCAAAACATTTATAAAAAATAATTCACAGAAAGAACCGAAATTTAAGATAACTGACCTCATTCAGTAATGTTTGAGTTGGGTTTTGAGTACGACAATCTTTCCAAAATTTGATTTGTATCGCTTGCGATCGATGGTTGATAACATTTCGCTCCCAGTTTTTAAACAACAGAATGAATTTTATAAAGCTTTTTATATACACGCTTTTATATCGTTTTGTTTTTATATCTTCTTTTTTTTCCGCTGGATGGATCATTTTTTTGCGAATCTATATGCAAATAATTAGAGTTATAGTCACAATAAAAAAATCGCCAAAATAATTATGAAATATAAAAATGTTTAAGTTCCAAGTTATTAAAAAATGTCTGATGCTTAAACGAAAACCGGAATCAGAGCATTGAGCTTAAGCTTTTCAAACATCTTTTCTATATTCCAATGTAGATTATTGAAATTTTACAAACATTTTTGCACGTTTTTTCTTCTTTTTTTTATAGAAACAGAGATTTTCCAATAAATTATATTGACTTATTTGTTTTAATAAACACTACTAATAATTTAAATACGTGCACTCACAAAAACTTTCCATAAAAGTTCAACAGTTATTCCGTAAAGTGGTTTCAATTGAATATGTAGTTAAATTACCAAATAAATATATAAAGGGTCCGCCAAATAACTTTTTTTTTTTGAAAATGATATAAAAAAAACTACTAAATATTTTCTCAAATTTCTTTTTTTATTTGAAAGTACAATCCTTCCGGTTAATAATGGAAAATAATTTCATTCAAATGGCTGCCTCGGCTGGCCTACAGTATCGGTCCGATTTTAAGCACATTATCGATTGTATGCAGCTGTATTTCACCAATGGCTTCACGAATATTGTCCTTTAAAGCGTCAATTGTCTCTGGCTTGTTGGCGTAACACCTATCTTTGACGGCACCCCACAAATAATAGTCCAACGGTGTCAAATCGCAGCTCCGAGGTGGCCAAATGACATCAGCTGACGGTGCTTCTCTTCTTCCAAAATCCGTACGCAATTTTCGCACACATTCTGCAACATTACCATGATTTTCAAAGTAATGTCGCAATATTTCCCAGCGTTGTTCAAGCGTATACACAACCAAATTCGTTCAGCGGAAGGATAAAACTAATTATCTGTCAAATCAGACATGAGCAAAGTGTTACCATTCACGAAATAAGCACTCGTTGAAAAAAAAAACGTTAGATGGCGGACCCTTTATTTTTTTAACTTTTCTGTCTGTATTCAATAAACAAAATAAACAACAAAACAGAAAATTTTCTATTTAAAATAAAAAATTGTTATATTATATTGAGCATTGAAATAAACGAGCATTGAAATTAAGGATTTTGTCAATTAATTTTTTAACAGTTGTAAATAAACTAAAAAAATATAATTGTTTTAAACCAAAAGTAAGTAGTCCTCTTTCTTTAACTGATTTTCAATTAATTAAATGTATATATTCAGTAGTCTTTACGGAAAAAATATTGTGAATGTATCTTTACAGAAAAAGTGTGAATAAATATGTAAACATATTTATAAACATTCAGAATACCATATTATGTGCTTCTTTTTACACTCAAAATTTAGTATATCAGTCTTTTACGTATTTTGTGCTTAAAATAACGCATTTTATGTAATTTTACATGAAAATTAACACACTTTAAAGCAGTAAGTTTACAAGCAATTTGTATAATACAGCTTAAGGGTATCACCATATTTTCCTATTATATGGAATACTTTTAGATACCCAGCAAAACTTTGGTAATGGGTGCGATAAAGTAATGCATTACCTTGTAATGTGTACTCCTTATCTGTATCATTATTTTCCAACAAGAAGTAATGAGTTACCGATAATTGAACACTCATGGATTACCTTTTAATGAGAGCCCATTACATTTTACATTACTTCAAAACATAAAATAATGACTTACCGATCATCAATTACATAATGCATGAATTATAAACGTAAAGTAATTATTAATATATATTTTTGAAAATCTATTTATAGACACATTACTTTGTGATTTTTTGTAAGCATAATGGTAAGGTGTATATTTTTGATATCACGAACGAAAACACGAAACACAACAACTCATCTATATTTTAAGCAATAAAATATTGTATGTATCGATAGCTCAGTTGGTAGAGTTCTCACCTAACTAATTGTTAAATACCAGAGACCCCAGGTTCGAATCCCAGCATGACCATGTATTTATTTAATAAAAAAAAGTAATTTATTTAATTAAAAAAAATATCTGTAAACAAAAATTTTTATGCGTTTTTTTTATGAAAATCTATTTATAGACACATTACTTTTTCCCACCATGTAACCATATAAGTAACCAGTTACTTTACCTCCTACAAGGTAATGAGTTACTTTGAGGTGAAGTAACGTGTAAAGTAATGCATGAAGCCCTATGGCGATACATTACTTTACCCATGATTTGGTAATGTGTGGTTTTGCTGGGTATAAACTAATATGTTAAAATTGGTAGCATTTAGTAGAAAATGGATCATGAATTTTATGCAAAATCTTTATTTAAAAATTTTTTTGTTTGCTTTTAAACCGATTTTGGATTGAAAATTTGTGTGTACAATTTTATATTTCATTTAAAGGTTCCATCAGATCACACGACTAAAAGAGGCAGTTAGAAAAGATTTTTATTGATTTGTTCTGTTGAAAATCATAAATGAATGTGCAATTAGTAATTACAAAACATATTCTTTTACTTTTGGTAAAATCTAATTAGTAATTACAAAACATATTCTTTTACTTTTGGTAAAATGGTTAATACTTTTTAAAAACTTTTTAATAAAGGATTTTTAGAAAATTCACAAATATAAGCCTCATACAAATACTTTCTGTATAGCAAATCCATTAAATTTAGACGTATTTAGTCCTAAAGACAACAAGAAGTCCTAATTAAATAAGTTTCCTCTAAATTGTAGTAAGTTTTTTGAAATTTTAAGTTAGTTTTAGCTTTATGCCATTTTGTACCATATAAATATATAAAAACTATTTTATATGAAAGGTCCCAGAATCCTATAATTGAATAAAAAATATTCGAAATAAACCCTTGTACCATATATTTTTTTTATACCTGTACCTCAACAATACCACAGACTAAACAGACCCGACACAAGTGACAGATGCAAAAATTGGTTTTAAAAACCGCATCTTTTCAATAACTTTTTTTCTGTATTGCAGTGTAAAAACGAGAAAAATCGTTGAATTACCCATTAGTTATTATAGACACTGTATTGTGCATATATTTGTTCCATTATTTCACGAAATTTTGAAGAGTTTGCCATCGACAGTATTTTTGAGAAAATTTGTCAGTGCTGCCAGACTTTAAATTTTCGTGTCCGGTCTAGTCTATGTCAATACAGTTGCGTACAGAGCAGTCAGTCTGTTAGGCATTTAAACATGGCAAAACATTATTCTATTACGCTACGATAAGACCATAAAGTTGAATTGTTTTATGTATAAGCTACAATTGCAGTCAATTTGCCCATATGTATGTAGATAGATTTTCTGGGTATTAACCCATTTCTATTAGGTTACTTTGGCTCTTTTGTTTCACTTTATTGCCAACGCTTATAGATATATTTTCTCTTGTCAATGTGTTGCTCATGGAAAGCGTGAACATATGTTGGTTTATTGTTTATAAGTTATTTTGTTAGGTTGGTTGTTGGGAGTGTTGCCAGATGAGGGGGATTGATTTTCAATATGGGGATATTCGATTTGGAGAGACAACATTTGCTAGCTGAAAACTTAGAGAAGATGTATAAGTCCTGTGACACGCCACAAGGATAACATTTTCCTCACACATTATCGTTCATGTGGCTAACTCAGACTTTGAAACAATAATTGCACTGTGCTACAAAATGCAACAAATTTAATATATGTGAAAGCGATCTGCTAGTGGATGTTGTAGGACTGGCTGTGTAGATGACGTTACAATTTTCCGTAATATAACCTCAACATTTTAATCTTAAAAATACTTTTTTTAAATTTGACTGACTAAAAACATTACAACTTAGAGGAAAAGTATCCAAACGTATACCCTCCAATTTCAAAGAAATTTAATTATGGAGAAAAAAGCTAAGATCGTTAAAAAGTAGGGTAAAAAATTACCCCATTTTTCGTTTTTTTTTTTTTTGATTAGTTTGTCATATTTTAAAGTTACTATAGACGAATTTGTTAACAAATGAAAGCTTTTTCGAAGACACATTCACTGGAAGATAGATTTTGAAGTATACATGTTATTCAAAAAAATGTGTTTTAAGTGACATTGAATCAAGGAATTATTGTAAGATTCAGCTAAAAATAATGCATTGCACTCGTAATGTCTACTTAATTTAATCGTGGCGGTGTCTGAGCTTTTTTAGATATTCGTAATAGTTAAATTTTTAAGCAAATTTTTCTCATATATTTCAAATAATTCTTAAATATGTCCATGATATAGACAATAAGGGTATACAAATTTTTGTTTTCTTGAGTTCTTTAATCCTTTGTACAAATAAATCCAATTTTCGTAACTTTCAGACATGTTAAAATCCTTAAACTTGAGATTGAGTTGCTTGAAATAAATACGTGTCATCATATTGACGAAACTGCTTCATAAATCGTTTGTCATCAATTATAGATCATATTTATGAAGTTTTCCTAGATATGATGAAGAGTTTCATATAAATGTATGTCAAATGTTTCATAAATCTTCATCATTTAATAAAACAGTTTCATTAACCGTGTGAACATATTTCTGTTGTGTTCCTATCAATTGAAATTCACAATTTCCATTTGAAATTTAGAAATCATTAATAGAATTTAAGAATTTTCATTTAAAATTAAGAAAATAAAGGGTCCGCCAAATAATTTTTTTTTTTTGAACTCCTGAACCAATTGGACTTTGTATGGCGTCATACAAAGGTCTTTATGCAAAATTCGTCTCAATGATGTCTCCAAAATTTTCAATTGTTGAGAACGACGGTGAATTGATGTTGATGGCGCTTCACGCACACTTTCTGCCACAGCAGCAATATTCTCGGGTGTACGCACTGTTTTTGCTTTGGTTTATCGATGAGGATGCCAGTTTCTTTCACTTTTTTCACAAGATAACGAACATTCGGACCATATTCGTTCAGCGGAAGGATAAAACTAATTATCTGTCAAATCAGACATGAGCTAAGTGTTACCATTCACGAAATAAGCACTAGTTGAAAAAAAACGTTAGATGGCGGACCCTTTATAACTTGTAATTTAGATTTTTTACACCCAGAGAAAAACCGAAATAAGTTTCATACATTTTCGTCCAATGTAACAATTTCATCAATATTTATGAAACATTTCAAAAACAACTTATAGTATATTGACCATATTATGGACTCTATGAATTTGTTTCTACACGAAAATAATGAAATCTTTACTAATATAAATATCCTTCATATATATACTGATATATTTAATAAATATGATGAACTGGATTTTGCTTTTTATTAAAGGCTTCATAAATACTAAATACGAAAATTGATGAATTATTTCATAGATATGATGAAGTTTTTTCTTTGAGTGTATTTAAAAAACTATCATAACATTAGTTGATAGTCGGAATTTCTAATCAGTTGATGTGTTCTAAATTTGCATGGAATTTTGTAAATATAAATATAAATTTAATTTTTATAAATTTCAGTAGAACCAGAAATTTTTAACATCAATTAGTGTTTTTAATTTCAAAATTAATATTCTTAATTTGATTTATTTTTTCTGAATTTCAATAAAAATTAATATTAGTTCATATTTTCTGAATTTAAATTTGAAATTCTGAGTTTTTATTGACATATTCTGAATTACTGTTGCAAAAATATTGGGTTTTAAAAATAATGTATTAAAAATAAATGTTCGTCCTTGGTTTTTGCATTTATTGTGTTTGTACGCTATCAAAAAAAAAATGTTTAATTTCATAAAAATTTATGAATTTGCCATCATATTAACAAATCTTCTTATAACATTTATGAAACATGTCATGAAAAGCTATGAAACTTCTTCATATTTATGAAATATTTCAAAAATATGATGAAGCTTGTCTTCATTTTGAACTTATATGAAACAGCTTCATCATATTTTTGAAGTGTTACATTGGACGAAGATCAATGAAATTTTTCATCATATTTATGAAGTTTTTCATAAATCTAATGAAGCTTTTCCTTTCTGTGTAGAAAATATCCAAAGTTCATTAAAATCTGCAGGTTCGTGTTTTGATACTTCGCTGGTTAATTATTTTTAACTTTAAGGCACCATTTTGCTAAATTCATCCGCATTAATCATTTAGCTTTAACGGCGCAAAAATTATGGCGGTTTTAAGTTTAAAGCTAATTAAAAATATTAAAATTACAGTTTTTGCTTGGATTTAACTAAAGTTACATCAATTTACAGATTTCTTTTTATTTATATTCATTTCAAAATATATTTTACACTACAAAAATATATAAAAATACACTCAACAATTTTTTTTGTCGTATATTAGAACTTAAAAAGAAACCTGCAATTTTTTGAAAAAAGAAACCTGCACATTTTTTGAAAACAGTAATTTTTTGTTGCCGATTTAATGATATTTAATTGGGTTTATGAAAAACTTCATAAATATGAAGAACAACTTGATTGATTTTCGTAAAATGTAACACTTCATAAATATGATAAAGTTGTGACACAAAAGAGCAAATTATTAAACATATATAAAATGTTTCATAAATATGATGATGAAGTTTCATAACTTTTTATGAAGTGCTTAATAAATATTATGATACAATTCATAAATAGGATGATAATGCTCCATAAGCTTTTATGAAATGTTTCATAAATATTTGTATATATCCATTAAAGTTACAAACATCAATTGAAGTTAAAAATTTCCAATTGAAAAAATATAATTTTCTATTTAAGAAACATCAATTAAAACTCTGAAATTTTATATTATATAAATTCTGTTTAAAATTAAGAACAACTCAAATAATATTTAATTAATGTTCCAGAATTTTTGATAATTTCTCGTAGATTTTAAGTCAAAATTGAAAATATACTTGCTAATGATATTTTCAATATTTCAAATCAAAAATAAAAATTTCAATTTATGGTTACTAAATTTGTCACACTTCAAATATATGATGAATATTTGATGACAAACGATTTATAAAACAATTTCATCAATATGATGTAAGTTTTTTTCTCTGAGTGTAGGGTTACTTATTTGCAGGAAACCATATAAAAAATTTGAAATTCGCAAAATCAAAAATTTTATATAAGGATGCTTTTTGAGGTTAAGAAAATTTTGTTTGCTCCATAAAATTTAGAGTCCTTAACATTTGTTGAGGACTTTAATATTAAGCTCATTAAAATCTTTTATTTGATTTATGCTTTCGTGGAATGATGCAGCGCTTTAGTTGTCACAAAGCAAAATGATTTTCGAAAAAAACAACCGCTGTTGTTGCTAGGAATGAAATAATTAAACCTTTTGGCACTTTATCAATGTCTTGAAGAACTGTGTTCTCAAGCCATGCAAAAAAAAAAATTAATTTCGCAAAATTTTTAAATGCTTTTTTAACTCGAAGGAGCTTTTTACTCAAGTCAAGCAATACGCTATCCGATTTTAAATATAATTGTGTGCGCCCCGGTAGGCTAGTTGGTAGCGTGCTGGCTTATCAGAGCGGGGGTCGTGGGTTCGATTCCCACCAGAGGCACTGGTCTGTTTTCACTACAACACGAAAAATGCCATAGTAACTAGTGCTCGGTTAGGGTAATCGGATATAAATTGTAATTATATGATTATTAATTAATAAAAAAAAAAATATAATTGTGAATGTCAGATGCAAAAACATACTTATTCCTTAAAATTTCGTGATGTTAGTATCCCGTTATTGGTGCGCTGAC
Source organism: Delia radicum (assembly GCA_021234595.1). Classification (NCBI taxonomy): domain Eukaryota; kingdom Metazoa; phylum Arthropoda; class Insecta; order Diptera; family Anthomyiidae; genus Delia; species Delia radicum. Next base: position 276,784,535 of record CM037851.1, on the reverse strand, counting down.
ATTATCTTGGTTACCTCAAACTGCATAAAATTACACCGTTTTTTTAATATTGTTGTGAAAACTCATCTGTATTAAATGGCGCAAAAACCCTATGAAATAAACTGTTATATGAGCATACTCGTTTTTAAACATATATGAACTTTTTCAACCAGTTAGTTAAAATAAATCAAATCCATCAACTGTAAGGGGTATTTCACCTGAGACTCAGTTGAAAATTAAGTTGCTGGTAACTGAGAAATTTCGTTCGTGTATAAATTTAAAAAATATTTTATTTAAAAAATTTATAAATTGTGTCAAATTTATTTTTAGTAAAGCATCAAATGATTTTCTTAAAAGTATGCATTTTAATGCAAAATATGCATTTATAGAAAAATATGCAGAAAAAAAACGAGAAAATACGAATTGAAATATGCATTTATAGCATAATATCATCAAATGATAATAATAATATCATTAAATGATTAGCATCAAATGATTTTCTTAAAAATATGCTTTTTAATGCAAAAAAATATGCAATTAAACAATCTAAAATATGCATTCAACAATCTATGCCATTTTGTTTATTCGCAAAGATTAATAACATTGTTCTCCAGCTAACGACAACAAACATGTATTTACATAAAGTTCCGAGCCCTAGTTAACACAACCGAAAAATTCGGTTGCATCAACCGAAACATTCGATTGGTAGCGTTGACCGAGACTGTTATCTGGGTATAAAAATATGTTTGAGGATTGTTTAACTTTTAAAAGAGGGAATAAGATCTGGCATCACAATATTGTTGGTTTCGTTGGTATGTTGTTGTTTAAAAGCTAAAATACCGCCACCGCTAATACAAAAAAAAAAAACTAACAATATTTTAAATGTATTGTATTTATTACTCTACTAGTAGACAATCTCACAATCAGAACGCCGCCTCATTTGAAACGATTCGATTCGAAATTGAATTAGAAAAATTGAAACACAAAAAAAAAATATTGTGGCGAGAAAAGAAAAATAGAAAAATAATATTTCAGTTGTTTGGGTGCTATGTTCGTGAACACAACGAAAAAATAAAAAAAAAAGTTAAATACGAAAAAGTTTTGAAAATTAAAAAAGAAAAAAAAATCGGAAAAATAAATAACGGTCGGTAAAATTTTCAAATACAACAACAAAATTATAGTAGTATGTGTATCAAGTGATAAACAAAATATACAAATTTTAATAAAAAATATTAAACATGTTATGAAATTTTTAATAAAGGAAATAAATTTGAAAAACATTTCATTAAATTTTCAAAATATAAATCTAAATTGTTATAATTTTCGTATATACAACAGAACAAATTGGCACAGTGGGTCAAAATAAATATATGACTCATGATTATCATTCATAGACAATGATTTGTGTTTGTGACGAACTCATCGTGAAATTTTTTTATTTTTCAAAAAAGTTTTCATTGATGTTGTTACATTTTTATAATGTTATGTCCGCGAAAATATATACAAACAAATACAACAACCATCAAATAGGGAAAATCGCATAAACAAACTGTTAAAAACATAATTTTTTTTTTTGCAAACATTTTTTTTTTGGTATATAAAACATACGTTTAGATATAAAAATTCATATTCATAGATGTGTGTTTTTAGATAAAATATATAAACATCTTATTTTTGGCATCAAATAAAATCAAAATTTTTTTATTTGTTGTTTTCGTGATGATGTTCCAAAACCAAAATTGTGAATAACACTACTCAACGGCCAAAAAAAAACCTGGCTCATTTTTTTCTTCGCATATTTTCCCAAAATTTTTCGAAATTTAACAGCAAAATTATGAAATATTTTTTGGAATAAAAATCTACACAAAATTATCTTTAATTTGAGTATAATCAGGTCGATGTTTGTATCGGGATAACGTACTGGTAGTTTTATCCTTAAAAATTTTATCTATGACAAAAAAATTCAAAATTTTATCACTGTGCATAAACTAGATATTCCAATGAACAAATATTTGTATTAAAATTGCAAATCCATTGAAAATGTCCTGAAATATTTAGGTAAAAGTATTTCAAATTTTAGCTTATTTCTCACAGGCTTCAGAAAGCAAAAAAGTAATATCTGCATGTTTGTGCATGTATGATACCACATGAACATGGATGAATATCTATGATCATGTATATAGATATTACTTTAAATTTCTTTAATGCACATGTATGGATGTATATGTATGGAGATTTATGTATTCATGCAGGAGCATGCATTCATGTTTATGAGCATGTACAAACATTGAACCTGAATGGATCCAAATATTAAAATTTGTACCGTGGTCATCAAAAATTTTATTAAGGTAGAAAAATTGAGTGAAATAATCATTTATTTGATTATGTTATGTTCGGGTAATTTTGACCCAATTTAATATTTTAATATTTTTGCAACAAAAAACTGATTTATGCCCAAACTCTTAAAGTATGAATTAATCTATCTTCTACAATATTTGTTAAATATGACTACTGAATCCTGCGTATAAAAATAATATAATATTTTGAGTTATTCGCGGCGCTATGGTTGATAGAGGGTATATCAATTGAAAAACTCAAATATTTTTTGGCTGATAGAGGGTATGGCACAGTAAAAAAAACACAGTCTAACCAAGGATTTTACAAATAAGGATTGTCAAAACCCATCAAACAAGACATCATACAGGATGTCAAACAAAACATTTATCAACGCGTAGAGATACTCGTGTCCTGGCTTGTAGACAGGTATTAACTGTGTAATGAAAGAAATTAAAGTTTTTAAAATTGCAAGTATGTGAAATATGTGAATTATGTAAAGAATGTAATGTGAATAAAGTTAAATATGTAATGTAAACAAGGTAAACAATGTAAAGTATGTAATGTAAAAATGTAAAGTATGTAATGTAAATAATGTACACAAAGTAAACAATGTAAACAATAAAAATAATGTAAATAATGTATACAATAACAAAGTTTATTTCTCTTTGTGTTTTTCCGTTTCACTGTTTTCACCGAGGCAGGATATGCTGTCTGACAGAACAGGGTGTTTGTTGTCTTGGTTGATGAATTCTGGTACTCCTTATATATAAACTCCTTGGTATAACAGGCTTAAAATCTTGTAGATGTTTCGATTTAGTAGGCTGAATTGGAAGTTGACAATTATGTAAGGGTTTTGGTTTAATATGTCCTGTGTATTCTTTAATTCAGTTGGGTAATAGTAATAATATTTTTCATCAAAATTAACTTTAAGTTTAACTTCACCATGTGGTAAATTATTTAGAGATCTTAATTGCCAGGACTAATAATGCTCATTAAGTCAATAAGTTTGCCATCATTGTTTTTAAAAAAAAAATTTAATTTAAATACATTGAATAGAATTGAAGGGCTTATAGTAAAAACTTGATAAGCTACATTTTATTTTTAGTTTGTTTTCGCGTTTTAAAGGTTACACTAATGCAACCAATATAACTTTTGCAGGACCTTTATACTCTAGGTACTTGAAATAAGTGTTTAATTAAGCAAGACTTCTATCTAACATTAATCAATGGATGCGTAGAAAACAGCGAAAATCCACAAAACAGCAAATGTGCCCTATCAAGTTTTTACAATAAGCTCTTGAGTTTTTAAATATGTGCCATAATTAAAAACGAAATCCAAAAAAAATTTGACATAAATTAAACAAAAGGAATTTGTAATGCAACATTGCAAGTTCAAAAAAAACTAAAATTATACCAGGTATCATTTTGAAATACTAGGATAGCCAATATACAAAATCCATATTTATTACAACATTATAAAATCGCAGCGGTAATTAAAAATTATTCAATGATTTTGTTTATATATTTTCCCGCAATTAACTTTTCGTTCGGTAAATTTAATATGAATTTCAACAAAAAAAAATTTTTAAAGTACTCTCCAATAATTTTTCGTTACTTTTTTGTAATCTGTACGTTAAAATCCAATGATTGAATGCTATTTCGAACAGAATCCGGAAATCGTATTTTACGGGACACACTAATAAACAAACATTTAAATGACCTTGATATATTAAGAACAGTTGTAGTAAAGAACTTTGTTATATATGTATATGTATTAATAAGACATTTTGAACAGTTGATAGCCTTAATGTAGTTGATAGAGAGTATTGCATTCAGAAATAAATGTTATGGTTGATAGAGAAATAACAAATATTAAAAAAAGGACTAAAATTGTTTTTTTTCTCGCTGAAATTTTTTCGAGCGATGTAGCTGTTATAAGTGAATTACTTCATAGAGGGAATATAAGGTCTAGTAATGTTTTGATTCATTTAAAATAAGGTTTGCAGAATTTACAATTTTCCAAAGCAGAAGGCATTTAGAACCTGATGTGTTTTCTCCATTAACAATTTATAATCTTATCTAATCTGTAAATAAGTCTTTAAAACTAAAAGTATTTATGTGGGAAACTCGCTTTAAATCTAATATTTGTCCGAGAGATTAAATATTTTAAAATCTTGGGTGTTTTTAGAAACAAATATTCAGGACAAAAATTGAAAAAGTGGTCTGTTTGCACATACAAGATAAATTTTAACGATTTCCAACTAAAATTCATTTACTTCGACTGCAATCAGTTGGTACAATTAATTATTGGTTTTTATAATGTAATTAGATCAATGTCAATAAAAATAAATTTAGGACGAGTTTTACTCAGGGACCGTAAATAATGATTATTGTTCGTTTTTTTTAATCAAAAAATCAATCACTTAGAATAGACATAAAAAAAATTTATTGCATCATTATTATTATTTTTTGACAATCTTTGCATATCCGTCATGATTTTTAAATTTCTGATTTTTAAAGTTTTCTTCAATGGTAATGATTATTTTTGAGTAATAATAAAAAAAATCAGCCATAATCATTATTTTTGAGTTTTATTTTTTTTGCTCAAAAATAATGATTATGGCTGATTTTTTTTATTATTACTCAAAAATAATCATTACCATTAAAGAAAACTTTAAAAATCAGAAATTTAATAATCATGACGGATATGCAAAGATTGTCAAAAATTATTTATGATTTTTATTTTTTTCGCTCAAAATAAAACTCACTTTCATTGACCAACTCGTGGTACTATGCCAAAAATTTGGTTATAATATTAGGACTGTATACTGGGCATTAAGAATAGTAAAGCTGATATGTAAATCTATACCCAATTTAAAAAAAAATAAAAAATCAATGTCACGAAGACTGCAAGCTGTTATAATTCAAATTGAAAGCAAACTAATACTAAATTTTTTCCATATTATTTTTAATTTTACGAATATTTAGTCTTTTATAGATTGTTGTTTAAATTGGGTACGAGTAAAATACTATTACTAACTCGGTCAGTTATAAGGAATATTCCAAAGGGAGCACAATATTAAAATTATTAAAAATAATAATAATAATAAATATTAATAATAAATTACCGCAAACAGTGCTTGATGCTGCAACTCGTTGGAATTCAACATATCATATGTTGAACACACTCCAAAAGTTCGAGGATTTTTGTGAAATGCACCTTAAAAATTCTATGAAAGTGAGTTTTATTTTGAGCGAAAAAAAATAAAAATCATAAATAATGATTATATTTGAGTTGTATTATTTTTGCTCAAAAATAATGATTATGGCTGATTTTTATTCATATTACTCAAAAATAATCATTACCATTGAAGAAAATCCTTAAAACTCATAATATAATCATTATTGTGTAATTTTTATTATAAAACTCATAATGATTACGGTCCCTGGTTTTAATGAAATTTTTCGTTAAACAAATTTTTCGTTAAACAAATATATAAAGAGTATATACAAATAGAGATCCTACACTTCTCACATCTGTCAGCAACAAAATAGAAAATTAAAATATTTTATTTACATAAAAAATAATTGAAACATGTTGATAAAAAATAGTTGTTAAAAGACTCACTTTTATTTTGCATATATTTTGTTATTTTCTATTAAAATTTAATGATTTTTAATTTTATCTTGCTAATTTTATTATTAATATTTGAAATAATTTAAAATTTTATTAAATTATTATTTAAAAACCTGATAAAAATTAATTTAAACTTTTAAATTTCTGCAACATGTTTTCATTTACTAGGTGCGAGTTTACGAACAAATAAAAAGAATGCAGATTGAGAGCGACTGAGGTGGATAGATTTCTACAATAAATGTAAATGGTGGTTGATTTTTGAAAATTTTATAAAAATTTATGTCAAATGTTTCATAAATCATAAACTGTTTCATAAACTGTTTCATAAACTGTGGAAACATGTATATTTTTTTCTGTTTTCCTATCAATCGAAATTCAGAAGTTCCTTTTGAAATTTAGAAATCATCAATAGAAATTAAGAATTTTCGATTGAAATTAAAAAAAATGTAATTTGTAATTTAGATTTTCTATTTGAAACTATCAATTGAAATTTAGAATTTCTAATCAGTTGAAGTGTTCTAAATTTTGCATGAAATTTTGTCAATATAAATTTAATTTTTATAAATTTCAGTGGAAACAAAAATTGTTAAATTTTTTAAAATTCAGAATGAAAACTCTTCACTTAATTTATTTTTTATGAATTTTAATAAAAATTAAAGTTTGATATAATTTTTATTAAAAATAAAAATTATGTTTTTTCGACCTTTAATTGTGCAATGAAAATGTAAAAATTATTCAAGTTCGAGGCCATACTCTATATTTCTTCATTAGGATATTGTCCTAACAAATAATCTATAGAGTTTTTTGTTTTCAAATTTATTATTTGACCCTTTCAGGAATGTGTTGATAGATCTATTTCAGGAATTTTCTAGGTTCCCATCATCAGAACACGTTTTGAAAGCGGTAACAATCCCATGCCAAACATCAAACATTCATAATAAAAACTAATATCAAATGATATTTTCTGAATTTAAATTGAGATTTAATTGATATATTCTGAATTACAGTTGCAAAAATATTGGGGATTAAAAATAATGTTTTAAAAACAAATTTTCGTCATTTATTGTGCTATCAAAGAAAATTTTTCATTTCATAAAAATTTTTGAATTGTCTTCATCATATTAATAAATTTTCTTAAAAAAATTATGAAACATTTCATGAAAAGCTATTAACCTTCTTCATATTTAAAGAACATTTTATTAATATGATGAAGCTTATCTTCAATTTGAACTTTTATGAAACAGCTTTAACATATTTATGAAGTGTTACTTTGTACGGAAATCAATGAAGTTTTTTATGAAGCTTTTCCTTTGAGTGTAAGTTTACACAAATAAACAATAAATATGGTAATGTCAAAAAAAAATGTTGATGTCTTTTACTTAAAATACACAGAAAACAAAACTTGAGTTAATGCAAACTTAAAATTGAAATATCTTTTTATTTCGACCTAACCTACTAAAAAGCCCAAAAAGTAAATTTTCGTGTCCCGGGATTTTGGTGTGTCATTTTTACATACTTACTGTGTTATTAATTTCTTTGGCCATTACGCCGCGGAAGGACAACAAAAAAGCAACGAATCAAATCTTGCAGTATAATTTAGTAAAGCTATACAAGATATCAAACTTAAAGAATGGACGGCGCTATAGAAGTTTTCGCTAAGAAATATCATGCTACTAAACCACCAATTAAAAATCAACTTCTTTGGGTATATATCTTTGGATATAAAGGGTCCGCCATCTAACGTTTTTTTTTTCAACTAGTTCTTATTTCGTGAATGGTAACACTTAGCTCATGTCTGATTTGACAGATAATTAGTTTTATCCTTCCGCTGAACGAATATGGTTGTGTATACGCTTGAACAACGCTGGGAAATATTGCGAAATTACTTTGATCATGGTAATGTTGCAGAATGTGTGCCGATACACCCAAAACGAGTCACTGTTTGGTGCGGATTTTGGTCCAGAGGCATAATTGGGCAATTTTTCTTCGAAAATGAGCAAGGAGTGGCCGTTACAGTCAATGGCGATCGTTATCGGGCCATGTTGAACGAATTTTTGTTTACAAAAATTGAAGAGGAGGAAATACAGCTGCACACAATCGATAATGTGCTTAAAAATTGGACCGATCGTGTAGGCTACTGCATGGCCAGCCGAGGCAGCCATTTGATTGAAATTATTTTCCATTATTAACCGGAAGGATTGTACTGTCAAATAAAAAAAGAAATTTGAGAAAATATTCAGTAGTTTTTTTTATAGCATTTTCAAAAAAAAAAAAAGTTATTTAGCGGACCCTTTATATTGTTGAATATTTTTTTTTAACAAAATGTCCCAGAGATTAATTTTTAACAATTCAGTGAATTGCACACATGCAAGAGGGAATTCACTTCAAATACTAAAATAACGGACAGCTTTTATACCTGCATTCTTTAAAACTCAAAAGATTGAGAAGAAGATTAAGAACTTTTCTTTATTTTTATCACACTCAGGGAACTTCTGCTTTAAAAAATTGTAGTTGTTGGATTGTAATACAGATTCATTATTTTTAGTGTAAATGTCAGTCATTTGTAGAACAAATTTAATTTTTTACTTACCTTGTAGTTCATTTAAAAAAACAAACCACATCAAATGATTGTTATATGATTTTAAATTAATTTTGCACAGTCGTTTTTGTTATTTTAAAAAAAAATAAATGTTTGTTTATTTTTTACTAACATTTGTGGTTCATTTGTACTAACATTTGTGGTTCATTTGTTTATTTTTTTATTAACATTTGTGGTTCATTTTTACTACAATTGTTAGTAATTTTTTAAACAGTAAAAACAAATGTCAAATGTTACCTAAATTTAATGAAATGTTAGCCGTCATTTCTTCAAGTAAAATTTCATTTGTTTTTGACTGCATTTGCTATCGTCTTCACCAACATAATATCCTTAGTGTATATTTAATTTTATTTTGTATTTTTATTTCTTTGTGTTTCTTTTTTCTATTTCATTTATCTTGTTAGTAATCATCTATGAAACAAGAATTACGGTTAAAACTATTGTTATTTAAAATTTTAGTATATTTTTTACGGAGTCCCAAATTATCGCACTACGTCCCATATTAGTCCAAAAAATCGAACTAACGAATAATTTAATTGATTATTAGTATTATCGACCTTTTTAGTAAATATTTGTTAAGATTTTTAGAAATATCTAAAGTGGGCTTCTAAGGTCATTTGTTTTCAAAATAAATAAAAGACTATTTATCAGAGACCGAAAATAACAGTTATCCCGAAAACTTTAACTCAAAAAACTCTCTATTTTAGAGTCAACGGAGACGTATACTATTATATACCAATCGATTCGTATTGAGGTGCTCTTTCAGAATCTATGGCGATCTTAAGAAAACGATCTCAACTCCACAGTTAAGAGGTATTTTTTAACGAACAAATAAAAGATCGGATGAAACTCTTAAGAAGAGAGTTTTATTGCGCCTTCATTAAATAAAATCTTTTGAGAAGTTTTATTTTTCCGTCTGAAATAAAACTCTTTTGAGGAGTTTTATTTTTCCCGTCAGAAAATAAAGCTCATTTGAGGAGTTTTATTTTGAAACTATTTAGGGAGTTTTATTTTTTCCGTCTAAAATAAAACTCATTTTGTCTTTTTCTAAATTTTCTGCGGAAAGATTTGAACGCAGGTCGCTCAATACCAATTTAAGAGCAGATAATGCTCTTTCCACGCTTACCTGGGTTGCAGGTACACACTGTATAGTTTTTGCCAATGTATACAAGTACGGATAGTGTATTCTTTTAGCCTCCCAGAACTCAAAAAGAGGTTTATCAATTGATAAGGGCCTTGGAGAAAAATTGTCGATTTCATAGAAAGCTTTTTTCATTCTCATTATCACTTCCTTTGCTTTCTTGTTCTCTATCTACATATAAAAGATATAAAACAACAACCATTTAATAATAGGAATCAAACAATAACAAATTAAAAACCCACATGTTTTCATTTTAATAACGATTTTTTCAATTGCAATGCAAATAATTAGATTACACAGCCTTACAAATTGTAATAATCTGGAAAGCGGCAAAGCTTGCCGCTCAATTTACATAAAATGATTTTTATTCTCTGACGGAAAAAATAAAACTCCTGAAATGAGTTTTAAAATAAAACTCCTCAAATGAGTTTTAAAATAAAACTCCTCAAATGAGTTTTACTTTAGACGAAAAAAATAAAACTCCTCAAAAGAGTTTTATTTAATAAAAGCGAAATAAAACTCTCTTCTTAAGAGTTTCATCTAATCTTTTGAAATAACTGTTTTGGATGTTTTTTTTTTTCTTTTTAATCCACAAAATAACTGTTATAAAGGAACTTTTTTGATATCACTTATAACCGTTACGGTGCTTGCTATTTATTCATTTTTCATCCGACGTTTCGTTGGATATTCCCAACATCCTCAGGGATAATTTTATTAATATATAGTCTTTTTTGTCAAATTATAAACATTTAATTCACAATATATTTTACATATACACAACATAAAACATAAAATTAATTTAAAACAAATGTAAAAAATAAATAAAAGTAAATATCACAGTAAAATCATCTAAAAACTAGTATCACAGTTGAAGTTAGAAACTAATATGAATAATAATTTAGTTGTGTTCTTTTTGGTTAAGAAGCTACACCACTAACCATTCTTTGGAATGGATCTATCAAAAGACTAAAAAAATTTAGGTGGGTGCTTTTGATGAGCTAAAAAAGTAACTTGTCCTAAATTACCCCACCTTCCCCTACTCTTTAAAAACAAAATTTATTATATAAAACTAATGCAAATATTTGTTTTTAGTTATAAACAGATGCTATTACAATCTTATCTTGGTGCTAAAGTTGATTAAAAAAATTATGAATAAAACATTAAAAAATTTTATAAATATTTTGTTAGTCGAAATTACAAGAATGTTGACAAATTTCACTGTGCAAATGGGGGATTTTTACATATATAAAAATGTATTTTTACACATTTTATCCGTAAATTTACACGTAAAACATGTTTTTGTTTTATCCGAAATTCACCTCCCCCCTGGATCGTCGCCTGAATGTAAACTATACTTTTTTGGGAAGTGTAGCCAAAAAACAGGGGGTTTAATATCAAACATCAAGGGAACTGTAATTTAATACCATCAAGTTTTTATTAATTTATGTTCTATCGACCATACATGCAGCAGCACTAACAATAAATTCAAAATTTATGATCAATTTTTGTTGAAGCGGAAAACCGTTTTATAACTTCCGTTCTAAGAAACAAACAAAAATGGATGTTCGTTTCTAAGCTTTCGAAAACCATTAAAATGATCTGTTATGTTTTCTACATATCTACAATTTCACAAACATTCGTACATATTTAGCATGTAAATTGACATTAAAAAAATATAATAAAAATTGCTAGCATATGCTTTATTCTTCAATTTTAATTAGTCAAGCGTTTAAAAAAGGCAACATAAGAATATATTAAAATTAATTAAGAAAAAAAAAATAAATAATTTCAACAAATATGTGTATTTAATTGCTTTTACATTCCCTAATAAGGTAAACATTTATTGAAAATAAATTATTAAGTTTGGTAAAATATTTTGACAGTTTTAGTTTAAGAAAGTACAAAAGAAACCGATAGACAAAGTAAATGATAGAGTTTTTAATGAACCCTTCACAATTAATAGAACAATTAAAATTTGTCATAAAAAGATTTAATAGAATAGTTTATAAAAAAAAATATATATGGGTAATTCCATGTCAAATCAACCAATGGGTGTACACTACCTTCTCCAAATGGGTGTACACTACCTTCTCCAAATTTTATCGTAGGAAGACATATTATTACAAAACTAAAATAAATGCAAAGTTTGAGGGCTCTGTCACTTCTGGATCCGGAAATATGTGGTGTTGAAAATCGTAAAAAATGTCAAAATTTACAAAGTTGTACTTACTTAATTGTAATTTTCTTAAAAAGTTTTATAGGTAGGCAACTCATCAAGGTCGCATTTGAAAGGTTATTAAATTATCTTTAATTTGACATACAACATGATTTTTTTTTGGAAAGGTCAAAGGTCACATCTCTTGACCTATGATTCGGGAGGCTATATCTTTAAAAACGATATTTTTAAAAATCTGAAAAAAATATATGTTTAAGATTGGTTCCTTCCCACAGGTTACGAAAAAGTTCAGAGTGGAGGTATTCTTTGATCCAGAAATATTAATCACATAATAAAGGTAGATATTTAACAAGGGAATTAAAACTATGTAGCATAAAGAGCCTTTTAGTAAAAAAAAAGAAGAAATGTCTACACTGTATCAGAGTTTGAGTCCCGGCTACACTAAAAAAATTTCGTGCGCCCCGGTAGGCTAGATGATAGCGTGCTGGCTTATCAGTGCGGGGGTCGTGGGTTCGATTCCCACCAGATGCACTGATCTGTTTTCGCTACAACGCGCCGAAGGCCATAGTAGCTAGTGCTCGGTTAGGGTAATAGTATATAATTTGTAATTATATGATTATTAATCAATAAAAAAAAAAAAAAATTTCAAATGAACTGTTTTGTAATTTTATTTTGGAAACATTATTTTAAGACCACCTATTTGATGGTTTTACAGCCATTGGAAATTAAGTTTTTCCTGTGGTTTTCTGACACGTCTCGAACAGACGCACCTTTTGTGTAATTATATTATTAATTTGGGATTGAACCATCGGTTGAAGTGTCCTGCCAGCGGTGGGCTTGTTTCGAAAATCTATTTTCAACCTATTTTATGGTTTTACCAACATTTTGCACACATTTTAATAAAAACAAACATACTTTGATTACTTAATATAACTTTTATATGGCAAATCTTGTTTAAAATTTGTAGACATTTTATTTAAAAAGATATGATGTATGTAATTCATGTGTCATCTAGATTTTAGTTTTCCATTTTCTTTTATTTGATATCAGTCTTAGAAAGGTCCCTGTATGAAGCAAATTCAAGCTGAATTCGATTTTTTGTAATATGCAAAAAACGCAAACCTTAGAAAAATGGGGTCATATTGGATCCCGATTTTTAAACCCCTAAATGTGAGATTGGCAGCTTAACAAAAACACATGTCTATTAATTTTTAATGCCTTATAACATATACAAATATCATCGTAATCGGCGCTAACCTATGTACTTGCTCTTGGTGCTACATAGTTTAAATTTCCTTGTAAAATACCTAACTTTACTCTATGTTTAATATTTCTGGATCAAAGAATACGTCCACTCTGAAATTTTTCGTAACTTTAGGGAAGGAACAAATGTTAAACATATATTTTTTTTCAGATTTTTAAAAATATCGTTTTTAAAGATATAGCCTCCCGAATTATAGGTCAAAAGATGCGAAACTTAAATTTTGGATTTTTCTTAGTTCTCTATTATGCTTTATTCCTGCCAAAATTCAGCAAATTTGGAAACAGTGATGTAAAAAACAGCCATATTTTAAGTTGAGTTGAGATGGTTCAAACCATATATGAGCAGACAATGTGTCGTTAAGGCTCATTTTCACAGTGGTTAGCTAAAACGACCAGTTAAATTAAAATTTGTCATTCAGAGATTGACATAAATCTCAGTTTAACCCTTTCACTAACGACTTTTTGTTTGTGCATATATTTATTTTTTGACACCAGATTTTTGTTCAGGGTCCTGAAATTAAAAAGAAAACGGTGCAAATATATAACTCTATGAAATAACCCCCCAAAACAAAAATGAAAAAACTCCCCAAAAATGGGGATTTATTTCCTTATGAAATAATACTCCAATTTTAAAAATTAATAAAACCCCAACGAAATGAAATAAATCTCCTATTGGGAATGAAATTACCCACCATTTTTTGGGGATTTATTTCATAATGAAATAAATCCAAAATTTGAAACGAAATAAGTCCCCATTTTAAAACTTAAAATTGTACATATAGAAATAAGTTCATATATTTTTAATTCTCATAATTTTTGTACTACCAAAACAGATATTCTTAAATATAAACCTGAATATAGAATATGTATATTATTTTTAAAAATTGTGCGCCCCGGTAGGCTAGTTGGTAGCGTGCTGGCTTATCAGTGCGGGGGTCGTGGGCTCGATTCCCACCAGAGGCACTGGTCTGTTTTCACTACAACGCGCCGGGGGCCATAGTAGCTAGTGCTCGGTTAGAGTAATAGTATTTAATTTGTAATTATATGATTATTAATTAATAAAATTAAAAATAAAAAAATATTTTAAAAAATTATTTCGATATATATTGAGCAATTCTATTTAATATCACCGTGAAATTATTCGATGTTTTCCGATTTTGATAAAACTGTGTGAGTGTATGCGGTAGTGAACGCAAGTATTACAAAAATTTATTTTTTTTTTTTGGCAAACTCTGGCAACCCTATATCTTCAAATTGTGGGGTAGGGACTTCACTTAAAAAGTCATAACTTTTGATGTGTAAAAAATATCGACAAATTTATTTCTGCATAAGAACGGCTAGGTTTTGGTGTATAAAAAAAAAAATAAAAATGTGTTTTGTTTTTCCAATAGTAATAGTACTTTTCAATAGCAACACTTTAAAAAAAATAAAAAAAATAACACATTTTCTAGTGTACATACTTCTACATTTTTCTGATATCTCACTAATGCCCGTAATTTCAAGCAATAGATACCTACCGGTGCTTAGATATCTACCCGTATACACGAACAAAACCGGGTAGGTATCTAAGCACCGGTAGGTAAATATTGCTTGAAATTACGGGCATAAGTAATGAGCTTTGCCCTCTGAAATTTTCAGGGTGTTTAGAACACATGTGTAGCTATTTGTATAAAAATTTTAAAAAATGGATTTTTTCCAAAACTTGATATTAAAGTTTTTTTTCAAAAATTTTTATTTTTAAAATATGTGTAAAATTTTTTTTTAATTTATTTTTTTATACCCAAAAACGTAGCCGATCTTATGCAAAACTAAATTTGTCGATATTTTTTACACATCAAAAGTTATGACCTTTTAAGTGAAGTCGCTACCCAACAATTTGAAGCTATAGGGTTGCCAGAGTTTTCCAAAAAAAAAAATTTTTTTTTTAATACTTGCGTTCACTACCGCATACACTCACAAAATTTTATCAAAATCGGAAAATATCGATTAATTTCACGGTGGTATTAAATGGAATTGCTCTATTACCTTATTTATCCATTGCTTTTAAAATTTTTTAAAAATGGTGAAAACAATCTTTCGCTATCTTTCAATAAAATTTTAGATTTTATTTCAATAAATGCGCCTTGTATCAATTCAGGTGGTAGTAATGCAAGTGCTAATATTTTATGATAAAGTAGCGATGCATTTTTTGATGATCTTATATACTGTAGATTTTCGCTTACAGACATTTCGCCTTACAGCCTGGCAGAAATTAAACCTAAAACTATAGGGATTCGAAATTTTTTTATTACACAACCAAAATATTAATTTCCGAAATTAATTTTCTTCTCCAACAATCTATATAGAAAAAATTAAATAAAGCATGAGTTAATAAATGAAAAACTGTTAATTTATAAAATCCTATAGATAAAATTCTTATTATTAAACCTAATTGATTTAATGAAGATAAAGCAATAATTTTGTTTAAATCAAATTCATAATTAGCACCCAATCCAGCTATAAATATTGTTAAACCATATTCAAAAATTCGCTCGAATTTTTCATTGTCAACCGATCTACACTGAGAAAAATTTTTTTCTACACCAAACATTTTTTTGGGTGACTATAGATTGTTGGACTTAAAGAAATTTGAGTTATTTTTAAAGAAAAAAAAAAAAATATTATTGATGTGGAAAAATGTTGTTAGTAAAAAAATAATTTTTAAAAAGTTATACTTTTACCTTTCGGAAGTCTTACGGAATGAAGCTCTAACTGCCATACCTAAATAAGAGCGGCAAGCGTTTTCTAGATGTCAAAAATTCTCATGCCCATACAATTTGTATGTAGCATCCAGAAATAACGCGACGGCAACGCGGCGGCAACTCTTTACAATTGGAAAATCCGATGTAGACAGCGCGAATAATAGTGAAGTTAGTTGCAAAAGACAACAAATGTAAACAAATAAATAAAGAAGAAGGAAAAGTAAGCGAGAAAAAAATATATTTGTTATTAGAAAATGGAGGTAAGCAAATCTTTAAAATTATATGTAGTATATATTTTTTGATTTATATATCTTTTTTTAATTTAGAATTTAAACGAACAAATTATAGCGCTAATTCATCAGAATCCATACCTGTACGACAAAAGGGATGACAAGTATAAGGACGTTAAATATAAAGAAAAGATTTGGGAGGATATTGGAAAGCACACAAATTTGTTAGGTTGTAAAATTAAACATTTGTTACCTTGAAAATTATAAAATAAAATAATTATAAAATAATCAGGGTTGTTATATTTTTTTATTTTGATAACCCGGTTTTTATCGATTTGACGTTGCCGCTCTTGTTTAGGGACGACATTTCAGCGTTAATGCTAGGCGGTAAAAAACGTTCCGCTTTCCGCTCTTATTTCGGTATGGCAGTAATGGAACTCATTGCACTTCTATCGCCACCTAGTGATCCAGAAAGATCTTGACAGTAGCGCTTTATTTGATTTAAAGCCTTCATCTCTTTATATGCCATTTCTTCATCACTGCACACAGAGAATTGAAAAATGTATATTAATGGTAACAACTTATAAAATCAGCTAGTACAACGATATTTACATTAAATTTCAGAATATTTGGAGTGTTGCAACTAAAATTCAGTTGAATTAATCGAAATTTGTTGTGAAAATTAATGTTAAGTTGTGCTAACTGACTGAAATTCATAATAACTGAATTTGAGCCGTAGTAATCGAATTTCAGTTGGCAAATAGCTAAATTTTTCTCTGTGTGTATGATTATGTTCAACATAATTCTACGCTAGGAACACAGCTTCCATCAGGAAGAACATTTATTCTTGCTTTACAAGACTTAATTCTACATTCATATTTCTGTATGTTATTATATGTATACAGTTTTTTTTGAAATAACATTTTTTGATCAATCAAATATACTAATTGACAGTTTCTTCTTAAATCGGCTATAATTTCAAGTTCATATTTATTAATTACTATTTAATGCTCACTTCACTACTTAATCTCACAAACTAAATATCTAACATAACAACAACATGCGCTGTACATGAATTAACAATGCAATGATGATTGCAATAATTCTAACGGTATTTTTTCATGACTATATCGCACACCCAGTTCAAAAGTGACGCAACTAAAAATTTTAATTTTTCGGTTTTATACAGGGACCGTAACGGTTATAAGTGATATCAAAAAAGTTCCTTTATAACAGGTATTTTGTGGCTTAAAAAGAAAAAAAAAACATCCAAAACAGTTATTTTTCAACGTTAAAATAAAATATCGGATGAAACTCTTAAGAAGAGAGTTTTATTTTGCCTTCATTAAATAAAACTCTTTTGAGGAGTTTTATTTTTTCCGTCTAAAATAAAACTCATTTGAGGAGTTTTATTTTAAAACTCATTTGAGGAGTTTTATTTTAAAACTCATTTGAGGAGTTTTATTTTTCCGTCAGAGAATAAAACTCATTTTATGTAGATTGACACTCAAAGCTTGCCGCTTGCCAGATCATTACAATTTGTAAGGCAGTGTAATCTTATCACTTGCATTGCAATTGAAAAAATCGTCATTAAAATGAAAACATGTGGGTTTTTAATTTGTTATTGTTGGATTCCTATTATTAAATGGTTGTTGTTTTATTTCTTATATGTGTATGTAGATATGGAACAAGAAAGCGAAGGAAGTGATAATGAGGATGAAAAAAATCTTTCTATGAAATCGACAATTTTTCTCCAAGGCCCTTGTCGATTGATAAACCTCTTTTTGAGTTCTGGGAGGCTAAAAGAATACACTATCCGTACTTGTATACATTGGCAAAAACTATACCGTGTGTACCTGCAACCCAGGTAAGCGTGGAAAGAGAATTCTCTGCTCTTAAATTGGTATTGAGCGACCTGCGTTCAAATCTTTCCGCAGAAAATTTGGAAAAAGTTATGTTCGTTAAATTAAATAAATAAATTACTACACACATTATAGCAAATAAAGTCAATAAAAAAAGAAGAAAATAAACAACATGAGTTTTATTTTAGACGGAAAAATAAAACTCCTTAAATGAGTTTCAAAATAAAACTCCTCAAATGAGCTTTATTTTCTGACGGGAAAAATAAAACTCCTTAAAAGAGTTTTATTTCAGACGGAAAAAATAAAACTCCTCAAAACAGTTTTATTTAATAAAGGCGAAATAAAACTCTCTTCTTAAGAGTTTCATCCGATCTTTTATTTTTTCGTTGAAAAATAAGTCTTAACTGTGGAGTTGAGATCGTTTCCTTAAGATCACAATAGATTCTGAAAGAGCACTTCAATACGAATCGTTTGGTATATAATAGTATACGTCTCCGTTGACTCTAACATAGAGAGTTTTTGAGTTATAGTTTTCGGGATAACTGTTATTTTCGGTCCCTGGTTTTATATGCTTAAACTATGCAGAATATACTTGTTTATCTATAAAAAAAAATATCAGTGTATTTTGTTGTTGTTAACTGTTGCTAAAAAACAGTTATGTCTTTCTTTATGTGTCGTTGTTGTTGTCTTCTATATACATTTTTGGGGATTTATTTCATTTCCGCATTTTCCTGGGGTGATATTTCATGGAGCCAAATATATGCACCCTCCCCTCCTACCCACCAAAAAAAAATGGTTCCGAAAATCGATTTTTTTAAACTTCTCTTTCGATGATTTTTTTTATAGAAGTCTCGTGCAGCAAACTCGTTGGATAAGACGAACTCGGTTAAGATAAAACCTCGATTATTACGAGCTAATTTTAAAGTCCTAACGTTTTGGTAACAACTTGAAAGTAACATCTGTTAATACGAACTGGCTTAAACTGAACCATTGGTTTAGATGAACTTTTTTGACAGTACAACAACAAACACATTTTTATATAATTTTCTATTTTTAATAAAAAAATTCCGAAAATTTTCTAAAAATTTCTTTATTCTTTATTTTAATTTCTTTTCCAAATGTATCAAATCAAATGAAAGTATTTCACAATACATAAGGAGTGAGATCGAATAAATCCTAACACAGATTATCACTTATAACTTTTTTGATGTTTAAAAGTGAACTTTTTTTTTGAATCAAGTTATCTTTAAAAAAGTCGCCAGATGATGTATATAAATTATTAGCGAAATCGAATCATTTCTTTGTGTACAAGTGGAAGCTGAACTAAAATTAAGTAAAGGAGCTTGTTTTTTGCCAGTTTTAGTGCCCTAATTGATAGGAGCAGACCATTTCCAAAAAAAAGTGACAGTATTGGGAACTTGCTTTGTAGCCTTCATCAATAATTTAAAAAGAATCTTAATATAAATTATTTTTCTGAGTTCTGAACAATTAGGCATATTTTTTTCTACGAAATTTAGGGTTATTTTTTGTAAAAATGCTACTTTTTTTGTTTTCACTTTTTATACAAAGTCCATTTGTAAACAAAGTAATGATCCGATTTCGCTAATAATTTATACACATTATCTGGTGAATTTTTACAAGATAACTTGATTAAAAAAAAAGTTCACTTCTAGACATAAAAAAGTTATAAAAAAGTTATATTTTACTCCACTAAATACGAAAATTGTTTATACCGAATTATTTTGTTTGGTCCCTCGAAGTTCATCTTAATTGAATTCTACTGCATTTGGTTTTTGTAATGATTTTTTAATTTATAAAATATTTTTTATATTTTTACTTTTGAATTTCTTTTTTAAATATATGAAAAAAAAAAAAAAAATATTTTGTCTGTCCTTTAACCAGTAGAAATTTGCCAAAGGGTCCGTGAAGTTTTATGGGAACTGCTTATTTTCGAATTATGTATTATTAATTTATCTGATTAAATTAAATTTGTTATTAACACAATTTATTTGCCATAAAAACCAGTTTGAGTTATTTCATTTAACTATAATTTAAAACAATTGTTTTATAAAAATTCATTGATCATTTTTTACTACAATTTAATAATATACGAGTACAATGAGTACAAGCTCTTAGTGTAGGTTTTTTTATAAGAAAAAAAAAAATGTTTTTGCCTCTAGGAAATTTCAATTAAATTTTTTCTATAAAACCTCGAATAATAAATTACAGTTTCCAAAAAACATAATGCCAATGTCAAATTCAATAAAATATTTTTTTTCCCATTTTGCAAATAAAAAGAAACTAAATTACAGTGAAATATTATTAAAAATGGTGGGCGCCAAACTAAGTACGTCATTCGATTGGCAATTATATGTTGGGTTTTGACTTTGCTAACATACAAATTTTCATATTCTTATAATAAACTTGTTTTCATTACCAGTTAAGGGCGTTTATTTATGTAATAAATGTGCTATAAATGCTAAAATTGCACTTGTCATTTTGTTGTTGTTTCTCTATATTTGCAGCCAATTTTAGTCAAGTGCCAATATATTTTAACAAAATTTATTCTAAATGAGGGTGCATATGTGATATGAATGTATGAATTACTTATATTTAAATACATACATACATATATCATATGTTTTAAGAACCCATTTACAGCGAAAAATTTAGATAGAGAGTTTAACTTAACAATATTTGACACGCGACAAAATTTTATACTGTTTTTGTTAAATAATTGATATTCAAAAATTATTACAAAAAGTTAAATGTACAAACAGATGTAGGCTAACTGCGTTTTATTGAAATAACTTAACCCTCTAACCGGCCTAAGCTTTTTTGGACTGAAATTTATATCACTTGTTCGGCACGAGAAATAAAGAATATTTTGTTCTAGCGAAATTTTTTTCGTCGCCTATTTTAGGCGATATGGGTCAAAATAGGTTTAGAGGCTATCTCATAAACTAAGCTATTAAATTTAAAAAGGTAAGGCATAAATTATTCTTCTTACAAAGATATAACAACAGTCCAAAAATTAGCCCTTTTGTGCTTTTAGATAAAAAGATATGGCGATTTTCGTTTTTCGAAAAACGCGAAATTGAGCGAAAACACACCTTAACTTTAATATATATTGACGAAACTTTGAAGATTTGATAGTGTTACCAAATATAATATTTCTGCCAAATTTCATAAAAATCCGTCTACTCGTTTTCAAGTTAAGATGATGTCCTTTATAGGTATCTTTTTACAATCCTGTATGTCCTTGGACCAAACTTAGAGCATTTTCCAAAAGTTTAAGCTTCAATCTTCCTTTGTGAGGAATATGATTGGTTTTATGTTAACAGAAATGTGTTTTAAGGACTTTTCAAAATTGTGGTTATTTCAAAATATTTATTTTTTGAAATTACCGAAAACTTTAACTATAACGCTTTCTCGCTTCTAAACCGTGACATGTACACAAAACATTACTTCGCAAAATATGTGGCTAACTTCGTTCTCTATCGATATAGCTTACATTTTTATAATAAAACACTTTGTTGACGAACTTATGGAAAATTAAAAATACCCCGTCTAGAAACGAGCTTGCCGGTTAGTGGGTTAACAGTTAAATGCATTCTATCTTCGGTTTTCGATTCGATTAAATTTTTGTGAAACCAGTGGGTTTCCATATTACTCAGTGTCGCTCAATCTGCTCTCTTTTTTTATTTGTTCGTAAAGTTTAAATTAATTTTTATCATGTTTTTAAATAACTAGCTGACCCGGCAAACGTTGTTTTGCCTTAAAATTTTATTTGTATTAATTAGCTGAGCCGGCAGACGTTGTCCTGCCTAACATTTTATTTAAGGCTAATAACTTTTCTATAAATATACAGAGGACAAAAAGATTAAAACTTTTAAACAAAATGGGGCGTGAAAGGAGGCCTGGCGTATGAAACGTTTATATCTAACTTGCTGGAGTATATAATGTGGAGTATATAGTGGGCGTAAAAGTGGGCGTGGTCAAAAAAAAGTAGCCTATTAATCATGTCAGAGTCTCAGTTAAATGCTGTAAAAATTTCAGAAAGATCGGTCCAGAGGTTTGGTCTCCTATAAGGTACAAACAAACAAATAAACAAACACACATTCAATTTAATAAAATGAAAATGAAAATTATTCAAGTTCGAGGCCATACTCTATATTTCTTTTTTAGGATATTGGCCTAACAAATAATCTATAGAGTTTTTTGTTTTCAAATTTATTATTTATATTTTCCGGAATGTGTTGATAGATCTATTTCGGGAATTTTCTAGGCTCCCATCATCAGAACATGTTTTGAAATCGGTAACAATCCCATGTCAAACATCAAACATTCATATAAGGCGCTCAGCGCCAAAACGGCCTAACCCACATTGTCAAAAAAATCAAACCGACCATGCCAATCCAACCGGAACCCCCTGAAACAAATACCAAAAAAAAAACTCGAAAAACAGTTTTCAGCAGGTAGTATAACCTAGTGTTATATTATGCAATAGGGAGTTTTTTTAGAATTTATTTCAAAAGGTTCCGACCAGACCAGCACAGCCAGTTTGATTTTTTTTACAATGTGGGTTAGGCCGTTTTGGCGCTGATCGCCTCATATAAACTAGTTTACTCACTACATGAGAACTAATATATGAGCTTGAAGTTAAAGATTATAACCATTGATCAAAAAATAAATTGAAAACTTGTTTGTTATGTGCAAGGTCCACCTCTGGTGTATATTCAATACACATTTTTTGTTTGTTCCTCCTTTTTATTTTTTGTTTCATTTATAAATAAAGCAGGGGGAGTAAACTAGACTGTACTTTGTCTTTTATACAAGTTGGAATAATTTTCATTGCACAATTAAAGGTCGAAAAAAAAACATAATTTTATTTTTTAATAATAATTATATCAAACTAATTTAATAAAATTTTTAATTATTTCAAATATTAATGATAAAATTACAAGATAAAATTAATATACATTCATTTTTAATAGAAAATAACAAAATATAAACAAGATAAAAATGTGTGTGTTTTAAGCAACAATTTTTTTTTTATCAACATGTTGCAATAATTTTTTAGTGTAAAAAAAATTTTTCATTTGCTTGCCCGAGTTCGGTGTTTTGCTGCTGAGAGGCTTGAGAAGTGTAGTGTCTCTATTTGTATATACTTTTTGGTGAAAATGTAACCTTTTGACAACCGAACTTAAACCGCTGAAGAGTTTTGACGAAACTTTTGGAGACTTGGGCCTGGTACTAAAAATTAATTTTGTTTTTTGGGTTTTATTGGATAAATATAGTACAAAAGCTAAATCAATAATGGGCTGTCGATCCTTAATGTGTTAAGATATTGTCTAAGTTTTAATTTTGTATTTTGCTTTAACTTATGCCAAATCCAAAAATAATAACCATTTTGTATAAAGTTAAAACTGAATTTGTAATTGTTAAAAACAAATAAAGGCAAAAAAATCATAAAAAACAAAAAACAAATTGGTTTACTTTGGGTGGACATATTAAGACTCTGCAACTATTAGGCTACAATATATAGGTTTCACTAAAAAGCCACATCTGTCTATTGTCGATTACTACAAATTTTGTTAAAATCGCCCTGCATGTTTTCCTATAATGGCAAAAAGTAAAAATGTGACATATTTCAACCATTGTTCGTCAATGGGTTAAAATTGTCATAAATCTAGTGGAGTGTCTTGATGTAGGTAAACTATAAATTTATTAAGGTATGAGTGATATTTAATTATTTAGTAATTAAAATGTATGTTATACTGTTGTAAATACTTGTAGTTTTTTGATTTGTATCTTTATTTTTAAATGATGATGAATTGACTACTAAGAAGACAAGAATGGAGCAAAATTGATGATTAATAGTTTTTTTTTGTTTAAGTTCTGCCTATTATGGAGGCTCTAGCTTTTCTAAAACTTCGGGTTCTGATGAGATCTTTAGCCAGATCGAAATACTAGTATCAACCTAGCTAATATGTTTGATTTGCTTTATTTTTGTAAATATACGGAGGTTGAAAGCTAGTTATAAATTGAAAAGAAAAAAAGAGTCATTTGTAGAAGAAATTTAATTTTTCATTTAAAAAACAAACCACATCAAATTACTGTATTATGATTTTACATTCACTTTATGTATTATGAAATTATGTAAATTAATTAATTATTAATTATGTAATTAATTGATGTAATTATGTAAATATTATGTAAATTAAATGAACTACATATGTAGTCAAAAATTAAATTTCTGCTACAAATGACTGTTTTTTTTCACTTAAAAAGAAAGATTACTGTGTTACAACTCAACAACCACAAATATTTACAGCAGAATTTAATATTTGTAATTGTAGAAGTGTATCGATGTGCGAATTTTATAACATAAAATTTTACAATAATTTTATTAATCTCTAACAATTATTGAATTTGTTTATATAGAAAAAGTGTAAATAACAGCCACTCCTTAGAAGAAAAAAAAATTAGAAAACCAAAAGATCAAAATGCAATTGCGGAAGTGCTGAAAAAAATACGTGCAAAACAAATCTGTTCGCCTGTAGCAGAAAATTTTAACAAAAAATACAGCAACAAATGTGCAGAAGTGTAAATAAAAAAAGACAAGGCGTGAAAAATACAAACTAGAAATTAAATCGAAGAAAAATTAAATCTAAAATTAATAGAAATTGAATTTCACTTCAAAACACACTATTTGTACTTATAAAAAAAAAAAAAAAATATTTAGAAATTGGACAAAGAATTAAAAAAGAAAAAAGAAAATAACGAAATATCTAAAGAAATTGACTATTACTAAAAACAATTGCAGGCCATGACGACAGCTAAATGGATTTGGTATTTAGCATTAACAATATGCGGTAAGTAAATACAATACAAAATTAATTTAGAAATTCATTTTATATATTAAAAACTTATAATTACTAAAGCAATTATGTTCAAGGTGATTTTTATGTTTTGGAAATAAGTATATAAAAAATCTATAAAAATTTATTTGAAATATTTATGAAAAAAACCTTTTATTTCTAACAAAAAATATATTGAAATAACGACGTCATACATGGCGTATGATTATTTTTTATTAGAATAAATATGTATTCTTCAAAATGCTACACAAAAAAAAAAAGAAAATCGAATTTCAATTAAAATTTTTTGTTAATTTAATTAAAAGTTTAATTGAATTCGATTCTATTAAGGAAATTGTAGTATTAATTAAAACAATTGGTAACTATTTAATTGATTTTATTTGTAATTAACATTTTAGTCATATCTATGAAAATTTAATTGAATAATATTTTTAATTTGAAAAAAATTTTAGTAGACTCTTTTAAATTGTTAATTGCAAAAAATCGCTAAAAATTGTGCAAAAAATAATAATAATATAAAAAAAAAAAAAAAAAACAAAGAGCAAATAGTCAAAAAAAGAGTATTTTATAACTTCTTTTATATCAAATAGTGATTAAAATATATTGATGTGACAGCGAAATTATTATTTTTTTGAGCAAAAATCTTAAAAAAAATTACATTTTACTGAATTCCGCGTGTATATAGTGCATGCTTCTTCATGTCATATACGTCGTTAGACGAGTCTTCAAAAAATCATTCATATGATGTGCATAACTTGTATAGTGTAGTGAGTTAAAGTCGAAAATTTTCGAAAAAAATCAAAAAAAAGACCTTTTTTAAAAACTGTCCAGCTCATGAACGGCGGCCTCTGTACCAAAAATATTTTGGGAATAGTAATAAAACAAACTAATTCACATTTTCAGAGGGGCCCTTTTTTTACTTTTTCTACGCTCCATACAAGGCGAGTCGGTTTAATGTATATATATTCTCTATGGAGACTATAATACATCTACATATTCAGTTTTAAATTTTTCAAAAACACGCGATTTTTTACGGTTTTAATTTTTTTAAAAATAACCCAAAAGTATATGAATTTGAAGAGCCGTGTACTCGAAAGTTATAATGGGATTTTGCTGATTAGAAAAGTGTTCGATTGTCACGATAGTCCTCTTTCACACTAATGCATCCAAAAAATGCTTTAAAAAATATATAGATTTTTTATATAAATGCAATTTTTAGATGTATTTTCGAAATATTTGAAACCTGGATAAATCGAAAATTTACCAACTTTTTTTATAAAATTATTTTTTTTATTAATTAATAATCATATAATTACAAATTATATCCTATTACCCTAACCGAGCACTTCTGCTATGGGTTTCGGTGCGTTGTACCGAAAACATGCCAGTGCCTATGGTTTGAATCGAACCCACGACCCCCGCACTGATAAGCCAGCACGCTACCAACTAGCCTACCGGGGCACACAATTTTATAAAATTAATTTTCGCTTTTTCTGTGACGGGAATGTAATCAAATTTTCTCGATTTCAAGTAAAAACCTTATCCATTATTTCCATACAAAAAATTTATTTTTTTATAATTTGTAATTTTTATATTTTGAATAGCTCGACGAAAATGTTTATGTATAGTCGTATATAACTCGATATAGTGGTATCTTATTCTATATGTGGCCATATGTAACGATATATACTGTCGTCTCTTACTTATTTTTATGAAGATTTCTAATATTCTTAAAATGATGGCACTTTTTCACTTTGTTGTCATTATGGGTTATAAAAACTACAAATTTTGTGTGCACCAAATTCATTTTCAATTTAACATTAATACATACTATTAAACTTTTAATTGAAAGTGAATTTTAATTAAAAGAAATGTTTAATTAAAAATTTATTGACAATAATTTTTTCCTGTGTAGTATTTTTTTTTGTTATCCTAAATTTAAAGCACATGACTTTAACGACTATAAAACATGATGATACACATTTTTTGTGAGTTTAAAATACAACTTGAGATATTTGTTATTTCGTTGGACTGCTTTATGCCATAATTTGTCCCAAATAATTTATTTATTTTTTATTAAACGTAAATCAAACAATTAGAAATTTTTTTTAATTTTTCTATGCTGCGTGTTGTTTGGTAAATTTAGTTTTGTGTGCGTGTGTTTTTTTATATTTTTGGCAATGAACGTCAAATAATAAGGCTCCCATCATATTAGCCGATTTCGGTAATAATGTTGTCTGCGTTGGTGCTGCCATCAAAGAAATGATCGTTAATCATTCATCAATTTTGTTATTAAATATATAAAATTAGATTTGTAAACATTTTTAGAAATAAAAAATATAAAATGTTTTAAAATATTAATGTTCTGTACATATGACCGGCAACATATAGAGTAGTTGTGTTAATATACACTCAAATTAAAAAAGTTGGTTAAATAATTAATAAAACGTTTTATATCCCAATTTACAGTTATTGTGCTAATTATTGGTGCACTAATAGAAATTTGTGCCTAGTATTGATGAGTTACTTCATTAATACAATGAATTTTTTCATAAAAAAGTACACAAAGAAATGTTTCCTTGAATGTCATTAAATCAATTATAATAAATGGTTTCATTGACCCAATGAAAATTTTATAAAGCATATGAAATTTTGTTTAATTAATTCTAGCATAAACTTTATGAAAGTTTAATGTGTTTAACGAATAAAATTCATAGTTTGAATGAAATATTTTTATTATATTTTATTACAAAATACAAAAGCATTTCTCTATAAGACTCTGTTCAAAGAGGTTGAGATGTTATCCAAAAACAATTTGTATTTAAAATTAAAAAAAAAAAATAATAAAAAAAAATCTGTTGCCTTTTTACAAAAGCACTTATGTCGATTTAAGAATTTTTTTTTAGGGATTTCGTTCGTAGTCCTTTCACATCAACACTTAATACACTAAATAATTTGAGAACTCCGCGAATCAATTTGTTTCGAAGGTTTGGTTAATTTTGTTTAACAAAAAAATTGATGTCATTTGTAAGAAGAGAAAAATAATCGCTGAAGTTAAACGTTCGGCTAGTATTTTTTATCCAAAATATACTATTTAGGATACTAAACAAATTCTGTTTGCATATTACAAGTTAAAATTTTGATTGAAAAAAATTCGTTGAATTTTCATTGATTTAATGAATTTTTTTTATGAAATTATAAAATAATCATACAAAAATTTAATGAAATATTTGCAGTATTAATGAATTTTCATTCAATTAATGAAATTAATCGTTACATCGATTTATTAATACTATGAAGGATAGAGTCCTCAAACGTTTTTTTTTAGTAAAAATTGTTTCTATTCTTTATTAATAAATTACAAAATATTTTACTAATTTTCGTTGCTGATTTAAGCACAATATTTTACTAATTTTTTTAACCCGATTTGCTATAGTTATAAACATTTTTTTTAAAGCAGTTTTCATTTTGCAAAGTTTTTTTTAAGTTGAATATTTTAATAATCTAAAATAATTGAAAATGTCAATATATTATAAAAATCGATGTCACTAAATACAAAATTTTGGTAAAAAGAAATCATTAGCTGATTTACATTAGGGGTTTTATTAAAATTTAGTCATGTTTACTAATTTTTTCTACTACCCAGCAAAACCTCGTCAATAGGTTGGTATTACACAACATGTTACCTGGTAATAAGATAAACTCCTTAACCTTGCATTACTCAGCGACTTTTGGTATTACTGACTGTCCATTTTTACTACAAATTTGACAATTTTCAAATAATATTTGATTTAAAAATAAAAAAAATTTGACAACTCTTTAACTGTAAGTGTGGAGTAGCATGTTACCGAAGTCAATACTTACCTCGATGGACATGCCCTTGTTAAAATAATAGTGTTTGTAATATAAAAGTAAGAAGTTACTTTCTTATTACAAAATGTTTATTTTTCCAACCAAAACTTATACAAAATTCCATGAAAAAAATTTTTAGTTTACTAATTTTTAAATTTTAATTTAATAGCTACACTCAAAGAAAAAAGTTAGTAAAGTCAGCAAAAAATTTTAGTCAGGAGGGTGCTTGCAAAAAAAATTGCTAATGTCAGCAAAATCGTTTGCTGAAAATCAGCGAGCTGATTTTTGCAACAAAATTAGTAGATTCAGCAAAAGTTTTGCTAAAACTTAGTGCATGAGAAATTAAAAAAAACACTTGCTAAACATTAATAAAATTTTTGCTGAATATTAGTAGACTGGAAAAAAACTCAAAAAAACTTAAAAAAATTTGTAGAAAATTTTTACTTTAGTTAATTTATTTTGCTGAAAATCATAAAACATATTTTTGTGATTCTTTGTAAAATAATTTACAATACGTTAGAAAATATAAAAGTTTTCATACTCCCACATTGACGACATAAATTAATGTAATATCTGCAAATATATAGAAATAGTTATATAAAACATAAACAAAATTATCTTTCAACTACTTACATCAATGGTTGTCTCAATGATAATATATTTTAAAGGAACGCTAATACCGCATAGAATTATGTACCCAGCAAAATAAGAGCTGAGGAAGAAGTAGTAAAAACACCACATCTACTGAGCCGGATGTGGTGCAAATTCAGGTGAATCATTAATGATTTTAACATTGTCGTGTCATGATGCGGATGGGGTGAATATATAAATTCTTTAATCGCATTTTAAACACTGCATGGATGCTATTTTTCAATAGTTCATGGAAGGTCTTTTTCAAATATATATTTTTTATTTTTATTTAATAAAAATGTACAGCATACTTTAGGGATGTATGTTTCTGTAAATATTTAAAAAAAAATCTTTTGGTGCCACCAGCGAGTATTGAACACACGAATCTGAGTTACGATCTGCTGTATTAGAGTAGACCGCTCTACCATTTGCACCAAAGTTACTTATGCAGTACAACAAAGTTAAAACGAACTAAAGTTGAAAATATTGATATATTTTTTATGAAAACAAGAAAAATATGCTACAGAAATATATAAAATAAAATAATTATTTTTAAAACATTTTTATTATGTGATTTCGTATCACTGAGATATAAAACATTTTTAAGTTTGATGAGGTTAAAAAAAATATTAAGAAATAATAAAAATGCTGATTTAACAATTTTGAATTCATTGCATATTTTAAAATATTTTTTTAATAATTAATTTGACGAGAAGTGTCTTCAACAATATAAAATATACCAGACAATGAAAAAAAAATATTGGAAAAGTAGTTTAACTACAGGTAGGGAAAAGTGGCGTGCAATGAAACGAGCGAGCCTTGGAACGCAAGATCTTTTAATGTTTCCCGTATACGTAAATTAAAGTGATATATTTAAATTAAGTAAAAGTTATTAATTACTTAATTTACTAACTAATTATTATTATTAATAAACTAGCTTTCAAAATTTGGCTGCGATATTTTTCGTTTGTGCTAATTTTATGCGATCCGAAACAATAATTCCCAAATAGATTTTTGAAGCTAAAATCAAATTTTTTACCTTATTTTTTTGAATATTGCACACGTTTCAAGGCACACTTAAAAAGTATATCTTGAAACAAATATGAAAAATTCGATAAACTAATTTTTAGCAGTGAAATACATCTTTGCATTTTCGTATCAATATAACAATAAAAAATATAAAACCTTACTTTTTTTTATTTATTTAAATAAGATTTACAAAAAGTTCCATCGCAAAGACAAAAAATAGATTTTTATTAAATAATTATTTGTACACTCTGGATAACAATGTTCTAAAAAAAACATCTTTATGATTAAAGTCAAGATGTTAATTATTTGGTTGTTTTTAAATTACTTAATTCTCTTAAAATACTCAGAAAAAACTAAATTATATAAAAAATACTAAAAAAATAAATTAGAATTAAAAAATAATAAAAAAAAAAAAAAAATAAAAAAAAATTATCTCCCCAGACCGGAATTGAACTCGCAACCTTCTGATTGCAAATCCAACCACTTACAACCTCAACCTCCATATAAAAAAAAATATATATGAACTTATAAAAAAGTACTTCTTATGATGTTATTAATTTAGATACCAATTAATTTATATGGTGATGCAAATGCTGTTTAAAATAGATTTAATTTAAAATTTTTGGCAATTGTTAACAATACCTTCTATTAAAGTGAAAAATGTGCGTATGCTAATGCTTTGGAAGTCAAGTTAAAGAGGTTCTTAAAGCACTACTTCCAGTTTATTTTGCTGGGTATGTATGTCTTTGTCTTTTGCTTTAGTCTGTCTACCTGCTGTATATTTCTTATCAACTTGACCACTCAATTTGACTATATATACACATTTAATCTTTTTTAAATTTAAATTTAAATATTTTATTTTGTCTTTTATTTAATTAATATACAATTACTTTCACAAGCCGGTGAAAACGCAAAATTTAAGTTGTTTCAATCCACAATTTTGTTTTATGTATTAAAAACAGTTACAAAACCTTCCATGGTAGATTTTTTTATGTGTTTTACTAGAGTTGTACTTTTTAGTATAATTTTCCACATCACTTCTACATCTTGACATCTAATTCATTCTGCGTATAACTTTTAATCTGGTTGTCGTTCACACTATTGATGTGCTAATCAGCACAGTTTTTTTTTTAGCAAAATAAATTAGTAAAACATTAGTAAAATATTAGTAAAACATTAGTTCAAAACAGTTAAGTGCTGACTAAGTATAACTAAAATATTAGTTTAAAACATAATGTTAGCAAAACATTTGCTGAAAAATAGTATACCTGATTTACAAGATGTTTTACCAACTTTTCTACAAACTTATTTTTTTGAGTGTAATATAAAAAAATTTTAAATTTTGAATCTCGCTCCTAGACGAGGACAAGAAATTCTCATTGAGTTTGTGATTTAACATAACTAATATCTCTAGAAATTCTGATAACAAAGTCCTCTGAACAATTTGTTAAATAAGTTTTGGGACTTTAGCACATTTAATTACTATAAATGCAATTAATGTTTATCCCGATGAAAATAAATTAAAAAAAAAAAAAAAAAAAAAAAAAAAAAAATACAATTTTCAAAAAAAACTTATTACATTTATACTGTAGGTAAAATGTGTTTTGTAAGGTTTTACCAAAATGGACATGTCCTTGTTAAAACAATAGGGTTTGCAACTACCCAGCCAGAAATTGCCAATGGTCTGAAAAATCAAGCACTGGCAGAGCACTATTTGCCAATGATCCAACAAATAAAGTGCTGGCATAGCACTGATTTACAACGCTCTGCCAACGTTAGTAAAAAGTACTTTGCCAGTGCCTAATTAAAAAAATTTACAACAGTAAAAATAATAAAAGCACTGGCACAGCTCTGGCTTAGAACGCTCTGCCAACGTTCGTAAAAAGTGCTTTGCCAGTACTTGATACACAAAATTTGCAACCGTAAAAATAAAAAAGCACTGGCATAGTACCGACTTAGAACGCTTTCCCAACATTGGCAAAAAGTGCATTGCCAGTACTTATTCGACAAAATTTACAACCGTTAACTTAATAAAAACAGTGGCACATCCCTTGTTCACAACAAGAGTGGACAAATTCAAAACTAAATTGCAATTTATGACTTGTAGTTAAGAATATTAAGGTCTCCTATTATAGTCAGCACAAAGTATAGTTTTTGTACTAAAATTTTACTTAAGAAATTTATTTTCAAATTTCTTTCTTTAGTAAAATTGTAGTAAAAAATCGTGCTAACTTCCCAGCCAGAAATTGCCAATGGTCTGAAAAATCAAGCACTGGCACAGCAATGGTCCAACAAATAAAGTGCTGGCAAAGCACTGATTTAGAACGCTCTGCCAACGTTAGTAAAAAGTGCTTTGCCAGTACTTAATTAACAAAATTTACAACAGTAAAAATAATAAAAGCACTGGCACAGCCCTGGCTTAGAACGCTCTGCCAACGTTCGTAAAAAAGTGCTTTGACAGTAATTGATTTACAAAATTTACAACCGTAAAAATAAAAAAGCACTGGCACAGCACTGGCTTTGAACGCTTTCCCAACATTGGCACAAAGTGCATTGCCAGTACTTATTCGACAAAATTTACAACCGTTAACATAATAAAAGCAGTGGCACAGCCCTTGTTCACAACGCTTTCCCAACGCTGGCCAAAAGTGCTTTGCCGGTGCTCGATTTACTAAATTTACAACCGTTAATAAAAACAAAATTTAATGCATGTACTTGTTTTTAAATAAGTTAGTAGGTTTTAATAAAAATAACAAATGTATAATATTTTTGAAATTTATTTTACATACTTTATTGCTATTATTTATGTAGAAGAGTTATGGCAAATGTTTCATTATTTCCAGTAGTAAGAATACACTTAATTAAATTCTACCATATTTATATTTATTTTAAAATTATTTTCAATCATATTTTTAACTGTGAATATTCCAATTTCTTTTAGATGATACTAGATAATTAAACGAATCGCTAACTTCATTAAAAATATTGCCTTTTAAATGAATATGACAAACTTTGTATTTAGAACGTTTTGTGCTAAAAATTTCGTTTACTATCATAATGTTGCCATTGTCGAGTAAACAAACATTGTCAGGATGAACGGATGTAATCTGGTCTACTACTCTCGATTCCAAGGTTTCTTGAACATTTCCAAAAGAAAAAAATCATTTTTTTTTTTCGAAAATTTCCCAATTTCCCAATTTTTAATTTAAAAATTTGAATTTACCCAATTTTAAAAGAAAATCTTTTTTTATAAATTTAAATTTTCTCTATGAAAAATTACAAGTTCACAGTCAGAATACAAATGATTTTTTTAATTGAATTTAATTTAAATTTATATTGCAGAAATTGAATTTGTATGTTTATTTTTGAAATAATTTTATTATTTTAAATAATAAAACTAAAATTTTATAAAAAATTATAATAAGTACACTGTTTTTTTTTATTAATTTACTATCAACTTTATTAGTTGTTTTACCAATGCTTTGCCAACGTTTTAAAGTTATGATTTTTGTACTGGCGAAGCACTCATTGCCAGTACTTTGCCAACGTTTTAAAAAAGAAACGGCCAAGCCCTGCACGGTGTTTTCATTTTGGGGTTGGCAAAGCACTTATTTTATCATTAAAAAAGCACTTTATTGGTTGTTCTCCCAATGATTTGCCAACGTTTTAAAATTATGGTTTTGGTACTGGCAAAGCGCTCATTGCCAGTGCTTTGCCAACGTTTTAAAAAAGGAACGGCCAGGCCCTGCCCGGTGTTATCATTTTGGGGTTGGCAAAGCACTTAAATCTTCAGAAATCCAACGCTCTGCCAACGCTCATACCACCGTTGAAAGCACTGGGCCAATACTTTGCCGCTCGTATTTTTCTGGCTGGGTATTGATAGCTGTTTTATTAGATTCAGCAAAAGTTTTGCTAACACTTAGTAGATTAGAAATTAAAAAACCCTTGCCAAAAATTAATAAAATTTTTGCTGAATATTAGTAGACTCAAAAAAATTCAAAAAATTTCTAGAAAAATTATACTTTAGTTAATTTATTTGCTAAAAATCATAAAACATATTTTTTTGTGATTCTTTTTAAAATAATTTACAATACGTTACAAAATATAAAAATGTTCATCCTCACAAATTGACGATATGAATTAATGTAATATCTATAAACAATAGAAATAATTATATATAATATAAACAAAATTATCTTTGAACTACTTACATCAATTATTGTCTAAATGATGCTATCTTTTAAAGGAACGTATGCCTCAGAGAATTATAGAAACGAAACGAAAAAATAACAAAATATAACATATACAACCCTTTTTTGCAATAAGAAAAAGGAAACAGAAAAATCTACCTAAGATGTTTGTCTTTGTCCTTCGCTGTAGCCTGTCTACCTATTGCATATTTGTTTGCAATTTGACCACACAAGATTATTAATATATATAAAGATTTAGTTTTCAAATACACATTTAATTTTTATTAAATTTAAATATTTTATTTTGTCTTTTATTTAATTAATAGACAATTGCTTTCACAAGCCGGTGACGACGCAAAATTTAAGTTGTTTTCATCCACAATTTTGTTTTATGTATGAAAAACAGATACAAAAATCTTCCATGGTTGATTTTTTTATATTATGTCTTACTAGAGCTGTACTTTTTAGTATAATTTTCCTCGTCACTACTACATCGTGACATGCCGCGACATCTAATTCAATCGGGTTGTCGTTCACACTATTGATGTGCTAATCAACGCAATTTTTTTTTGCAAAATAAAATAGTAAAACATTAGTAAAATATTAGTAAAACATTAGTTCAAAACAGTTAAGTGCTGAATAAGTATAACTAAAATTTTAGTTTAAAACATAATTTTAACAAAAAATTTGCTGAAAAATAGTATACCTAATTCACGAGATGTCTTACTAACTTTTCTACTAACTTATTTTTTTGAGTGTAGGTTGATACTAGTATTTCGATCTGGCTGAAGATCACATCAGAACCCGAAGTTTTAGAAAAGTTAGAGCCTCCATAATAGGAAGAACTTTTTAAAGATTAGTATACATGCCGGATTCCCAATTCGTTCGCAGTAATGGTGACATTAGCAGTTGGACTGGCAACCCTGCCAAATAAAAAACTTTAAAATTTAAAAGCTGTTGACTAATTGGCAATTAACATCACCGATTTTCTATGGTTAGATAATATATATACCTGATCAAGCCTTGAGTTTCTTGTTTGACGTTTATTGGAATGAGAGAATTTCGACCTAGTCCTTAGGTTAAAAGTGCGGCACTCCCTCTAGTGGTGATCCTCAGAATAATTTTTTTTTGCATCTTCTCTTACATTTATTAACAATTAGTGTTTTCTATTTGTAATAGTAACATTTTAATTAGGATCTCAAACCTGACAATTCAAAATGAAATCCAGTTAATATATTTATTTAGATTTATGTGAACAAATTGCTCACATTGCTTCTTCTTTCTATTGAAACATAGATACTATAAAAAATAAATTTTTATTTAAAATCATTGTTTTTTGCATAAATTATACCTTTTGTTGAAATCAGATTTTTTTTAAAAACAATTTTTAATTTATTTAAAAATTTATATATTTTATTAAACAAAATTTAAATTAAAAATTACATTATTAATTTATTGTTCTAGAATAAATAAATATTCAGATTTAAAAAAAAATTGGGAAATATTTGTTTCTGTGTGGGCATAAAAATTCGCAGAACAACGAGCATATGACGTAAAAAGTAATTTAAAAAATGATTTACTGAAATGTTGGACCATTAATCCGATAGATCAAAATGTGTGTAAAAAAATTGTAGCCCACTAATGCAATCAAGCAATAGATACCTAACGGTGCTTAGATACCTACCGAATACACGAACAAAATCGGGTAGGTATCTAAGCACCGGCAGGTATCTATTGCTTGAAATTACGGGCATAAGTAAAGGGTCCGCCATCTAACGTTTTTTTTTTTTCAACTAGTGCTTATTTCGTGAATGGTAACACTTAGCTCATGCCTGATTTGACAGATAATTAGTTTTATCCTTCCGCTGAACGAATATGGTCCGTATGTTCGTTATCTTGTGAAAAAAGTGAAAGAAACTGGCATCCTCATCGATAAACCAAAGCGTGAAAAGCCAAAAACAGTGCGTACACCCGAGAATATTGCTGCTGTGGCAGAAAGTGTGCGTGAAGCGCCATCAACATCAATTCACCGTCGTTCTCAACAATTGAACATTTCGGAGACATCATTGAGACGAATTTTGCATAAAGACCTTTGTATGACGCCATACAAAGTCCAATTGGTTCAGGAGTTCAAAAAAAAAAAAGTTATTTGGCGGACCCTTTACATAAAAACCGTCAAAGCTTGATTTTAAATTTGAAACACAACCACTAGAGGGCAATAAGTGTACCCAAACTACAAAAAAGCATACTGAGACACAATTACATCTTTCTATAAAATGGGTAAAGCGTGTTTTTGATTATTCGTGCTAACGAAAGTGAACATTTTTTGCCCAAGTTATTTTTTCAAAAGTCGTCAGGTATTTAAGCGTAATCGGATTATAAGTTTGTTTACAAATGGATTTTGAGCAAAAAGTGAGCGCATAAAAAAGTAATGTTCTTACAAAAAGTTCGTAAATTTTTAACAAAAAAAAATTTGCTTAAGTGTCCAGAACTCAGACCAATCAAATGATATTAAAAACTTGTTTTAATAAAATGTGCCAGTCAAGCGCTCTACCATCTGAGCTATCTCATACATATGATTCGAACCTAGGACTCCGGGTTGTCAGTCAAGCGCTCTACCATCCGAGCTATCTCGATATGTTAAAATTGGTAGATGAAAACATAAATTACTTGCTTGCACAAAATGTCATTACTTACAAAAATCAAAAATAAGTAGTTATATTTTTTTTTATTTTTTTTTTACTAGAGTTGAAAAAATAATGAATTTAAAAATAGATTTTCATAAACTTTCATAATATTTATATCAAATTTCATACGTCTAATGAAAAGTTTCAATAGGTTAATGAAACTAATTTTAATGAATCGTTTTCATTAGACGTATGACATTTTTAATATATATTATGACATTTTTCATTAAATTTTAATTTAATGAAAAGTTTCAATGGACGAAATCCTACAAAGCTTTTTCATAAAGTTTAAGAAAATTTTCATTTACATTATGCAGAAAATTCATTAGTGAACATTTTCATTAAAACTCGTCATAGAAATTCTCTCTGCGTAGCTGAAAGGTGCAAATGAAATTAAAAAAAAAATTTGATTTGGTTCACATAAAAAAGACAGAAACTACTGACTTGAAAATTAATAGTGCTTACACACTGAGAAAAATTTAGCTATTTGCCAACTGAACTTCGGTTATTACGAATTTCAGACGGTTGTCACAACTTTACATTAGTTTTCATAACAAATTTCGGTAATTCAACTGAATTTTAGTTGCAACGCACACAATGTTCAGAAATCGAATGTAAATATCGTTGTATTAACTGAATTTATAAGTTGTTACCATTAATATACACTTTTCAATTCGGTTGGCACTTTATTTCTCTGTGTGTATAATTTTTAGAGAAAAACGTTTAGTCTTCTTAACCTCAACCTGGCTAAAGTAAAAATTAAATGAAGGAAAATTGTATTAGTGTAGAAAAAGTCTAACTATGTATAACATCTGTATTGTGTAAACTTACCCTTCAATGATTAATTTTATATAAAAATATCAAAAATTGACTACCAAATTAAATAAATAAATAATCCATGAAGTGGGTATGCGTCTATTTAAATTTCGCTGACTGGATAAAACTTAACAACGCCATGCAACGTTTTGTGCCAAAGTGTTAATTAAAATAACGTTGTTTTTTGTAAAATTCTAAATATGAATCATAAAATTCTGGAATTTTATCATTCAAAACAAAAAAATCTTGAATGAATCATTATTAATTTCGATCTGTTGGTAATTCTCGTGAAGATTATTTAAAATTTAACAAATTAAAAAATACATGAAATTATTTAAATTTCATCAGAAAATCTGCAAAACAATTTCTTTTGGCCAAACATTTTGTAGAATTTTTTTTTCCAATTTTCTTAAAAACATTTAACATTCACAGAAAAGTGATTTTAGACAAGTGTTATACATAAAACAAATCATATCCATGGCCATCAACATTTTGCTGCGACATTTTTTGATATTTATTCGCAAAAAACGAAAAAAAAAAAAATTGTAAAATGTTTTACGTTTTCTGTTTAAATGAAGATGGGTGGGTGATCTTAGTTAGCACTTTAACGCAAGATGAGAAATTATAATGGAACGGAAAATGTCAAATCTATATGCCAAACGTTTTCTTTGCCATTATCATGTTTTTTCTACACTGATAGGAATTTGTGAGTAGTATTAAGGAATTCCTTCATTAATATAATGATTTTTTTCATAAAAAGTCCCCAAAGAAATGTTTTATTGAATCCATGAAACGTGTTTCATTAAAACAATTTTAATGAGAGGCTTCATTGATCTAATGAAAATTTCATAGAGCATATGCATTTTTTTCATTAATTCTATGATAAACGTTATAAAAGTTTCATGCGTTTAATAAATAAAATTCATAGTTTGTATGAAATATTTTCATTGATAAGTTTGATATAATTTTTATTAAAAATAAAAATTATGTTTTTCCGACCTTGAATTCTTGAAAGTGGTCAATTAATAAATTTGAAAACAAAAACTCTATAGATTATTTGTTAGGACAATATCCTAATAATTGAATATAGAGTATGGCCTCAAACTTGAATAATTTTCATTTTCATTGCAGGATTAAAGGTCGAAAAACATAATTTTTATTTTTAATAAAAATTATATCGAACTTGTAAAAAAGACAAAGTACGGTCTAACTTTTCTTCCTCTTTACATCTTGTTTTTAAATAAAACAAAACAAGTGTAAAAATAAAAAGGAGAATAAAACAAAAAGCGTGTATTGTATATCTACCAAAGGTAGAGATTGCACATAACAAACAAATTTTCAATTTATTTTTGATCAATGGTGATAATCGTTAACTTCGAGCTCATATATTAGTTCTCATTTAGTGGGATTACTAGGTTATATGAATGTTTGATGTTTGCATGGGATTGTCACTTATTTCAAAACGTGTTCTTATGATGGGACCCTAGAAAATTCCCGATATAGATCTATGAACTAATTCCTGAAAGTGGACAATTAATAAATTTGAAAACAAAAACTCTATAGATTATTTTTAGGATAATATCATAACTCGAACTTGAATAATTTTCATTTTCATTGATATTTAAAATTTTTTCTTTTTATGATCTATTTTGCATAGCTTTCAGAAAGTTGAGTCATTAATAAATTATGATTAGTATAATTATTGGTTCATATTATTTACGAAGTCTGTTTTAGATCATATAAAAATATTTTTATAAAACACATTTTAAATTTTATTATTTTGTTTTTTTTTTTTTTTTTATTAATTAATACCCTAACCGAGCACTAGCTACTATGGCCTTTGGAGCGTTGTAGCGAAAGCAGACCTCTAGTGGCAATCGAACCCACGACCCCCGCACTGATAAGCCAGCACGCTATTAACTAGCCGACCACGGCGCACAAATCTTATTGATTTTTAATTACCTTCAACATCTAACCTATGTAATAAACGATTAAATAATAACAAATAAATTAATTGTAGAGTACAAGAGTCACAAAGCTGAACTTTGCATTCATTACATGCCTGTCGACCTTTTACAAAAGCACTTATATCGACTTAGGGTACATTTTAAAGAATATTGTACATAATTAAAAATTGACATCAACACTTTTTACACTAAATGATATGAGACCGCCTCTTATCAATTTATTTAAAAGTTTTGGTTAATTCTGTTTAACAAAAGAATTTTTTTCATTTGTAATATTTGGCGTTTCAATTCAGCGGTTATTTTTTCATCGATTATTTTTTTTGGTCCAAAATGAACTACATAGGCAAACATTTAAAAATTACACTAAACTAAATTTTTGGCATATTACAAGTTAAAAATTTTATTAAAAAAATCTAAAAATTTTCATTACTTTAATGAATTTTTTTTATGATATAAAAAAAAAACATAAACAAATTTAATGAATTTTTTGTTATGAAATCATGAAAAAATCATTAGCAAATTTAATGAAAAAACTAACAAACTTAATGAATTCTCATTCAGTTAATGTAATTTTTCATTAAATCAGTGAAACCATTTCAATGAACTAGATTCATTAATACTATAAATTAAAATTCTTCTATCAGTGTATGAAATGAAAAGCTTTTAAATACAACATTGTTAGAACAATTTTTGAAACAGCTGACAAAATTGCACACTTTCTTACTTAACAACAATTTTGAAAATTTTCACCGTGTTTTCATTTTATGATCGCGTGAAAATTCATGTACGATGAAAATTTTAAATAAAAACCAAAAATCTCAGTAACGCCTAAATTTTAAATATTTGTGACGCATAAAGTTTATTATTGCTCACAATAGTTTAATGTCAATTTTATAGATTATTTAATTACATTTTGCTAAAAACAAATAAACAAAATAAAAAATATATAAATATTTTTTTTTATATATTATTTAAAATAGGCGTCTGACTAAATAATTAATGAATGAGTTGAAAGAAAAAAATGTTGTTTAAATGATCTAAATAATTAATAAAATATGTATTTAATAGTTTAGCAAAAATAAATAAAGAAAACATTTTTGTTAATGATTTATTATTAATTTAAATTTATGTCCATGTTTTTTTTTTATTTATTATTTTAGCCTTATTGGTTCACACTGTAAATGCCGAAACACCCAAAGGATATGTACGAGAAGTTTG
This sequence comes from Delia radicum, assembly GCA_021234595.1. Classification (NCBI taxonomy): domain Eukaryota; kingdom Metazoa; phylum Arthropoda; class Insecta; order Diptera; family Anthomyiidae; genus Delia; species Delia radicum. The sequence goes on along the minus strand of CM037851.1, from coordinate 276,743,298 downwards.
CAAATATAGAAAATTAGTAAGTTTATTAACTAGAATTAACTTTAAGATAAAGTGTTAATTAAATTTTATTTTTCTCTTTGTATTTAGCTACAACCCGTTAGTGAACATCGTCGTCGTTTGTTTGCGATTCGTGAGCAAATGCAAATTAGAGCTTCATTGCAAGGACCCGAAATAGATGGTTATATTTTACCCTCCTATGATGAACATTTAAATCAGGAAGTTGCTATACGTGATCAACGTTTACGTTATTTAACTGGTTTTACGGGTACAAATGCTTTTGCCGTTATCACTATTAAGGGAGCTGCATTATGGGTCGAGAATCGTTATGTTCAACAGGCTGATGGTGAATTAGATTGTGATTGGGAAATATATCGTTTGAATGATACAACAACATTAGCTGATTGGTTAGATGTAAGTATTTACAGTCAATGCCCGGTATAATGAATGACATATTATCAGGCCCATTTGTACTATCGAAATATTTGTTATGTCGGAATAACTTTCTGTACTATAAGGTGGCGCAAAAGTAATCCTCCTATCAGAAAATGCTATACATAATAAATACATAATAAAAAAAAACATCGGAAGGTTATTTTTGCGCCACCTTATATATCGACTGCACCATTTAACATTTCTCAAAAGGCTGACTTTATTGAAAATTAAAAATAAAACTGCAATTGTGGGTATACTCCAAAAAAGGCGACAATGTAATATATGAACCACATTTTTTTCTGTGACACTTGTTTTACAACTAATATGCTGAACATTTGAGCCAAATCAGATAACTCGATCACGTGCACCTTTGAGGTCAAAGTTCAACTTTTGCGAAATTCAGTATATTAATCAGCTATATTATTCGGGCTAAGTTATTCGTTTTGTTTCTAAATTCAAATGAAATTTGAGCGGATTATTCTGGCACATAGTATAAAACATGCATGCTGAAAAAATTAGCCAAATCTGATAACTCTAAGCCGTTCACCTTTGAGGTCAAAGTTCAATTATTTGCAAATTCTCTATTATTGATCTAAAATTATCGTTTTTTATGTATTTTCATTAAAATTGTTGACGAACTTGTATTCTGAGAATAATAGTTAAATCTTTATAGATAATTTCCAAATAATTGCACTTTGACCTCAAAGGTGCACGGCTTAGAGTTATCAGTTTTGGCTAATTTTTTCAGCATGCATGTTTTATACTATGTGCCACAATAATCCGCTCAAATTTTAGTTAATTTTAGAAACAAAACGAATATTTTAGCTCCATTAAATATAGAGAATCTCCTAAAAGTTTAACTTTGAATCTCCTAACAGTTTAACTTTGATCTTCAAAGTTTGTTCAAATATTTCTTTTATGAAAAAAAAACACATTTCTCTAGTAAATACTTACTTATATTTCTTTATTAGGATATTCTCCTAACAAATAATCTATAGAGTTTTTGTTTTCAAATTTATTAATTGACCACTTTCAGGAATGTGTTGATAGATCTATTTCGGGAATTTTCTAGGTTCCCATCATCAGAACACGTTTTGAAAGAAGTCACAATCAAATGCAAAACATCACACATTCAAATAAACTAGTTTTCCCACTAACTAGTTTATTTGAATGTGTTAAAGATTAAGTTAAAGATTATCACCATTGATCAAATATAAATTGAAAATTTTTCCGTATATGCAAGCTCTACCTTTGGTAGATATACAATACACGGTTTTTTTATTCTCCTTTTTATTTCACACTTGTTGGCGTTGTGGTGTAATGGTTAGCGCTTTAGACTTTTATACATATGGTCCCGGGTTCGATTCCCGGTGACGACAACATCAATTTAGGAAAATAATATATATGAGTTTTCTATCACTTATATATATCGCAGCGCCCACCTTCGATGTTCCCATAGCACTTAACCCCACCGAAGTAAAACAATGAATCAGGGCTATGAAACAAAACAAAGAAAAGCTTCAATAAATTCGCCAACTCTACATCAGGTGGCGAGCAACAACTGATCTAAGACTTACAGCCCTTAATCCTTCACCACCTTTCATCTCCCACTATCCCCTTTAAAAAGAAAGCAACATATTAATTAATAGGAAGAAATTCCTGAGTGTTGCTTCTCTTTTAAAAAAAAAAATAAAAAAAAAAAAACACCGTACATTGTCTTTCTTACAAGTTTGATATAATTTGTATTAAAAATAAAAATTATGTTTTTTCTACCTATAGTTGTGCAATAAAATGAAGATTATTCTTACTTAGGTATTTTATGAAAATTTTGAAACAAATTTCTAAAACTGATGGTAAAAATTACCTTACGTTTCAAAAACAAGCTAAATAATATATTCAATTCAAAATAACAAATTATTTCACTATATTTTTCCTTAGACTCCATTAAAGTGCGCTATAATTTTGAGCAGTTCTTTATGTTTACTATTAGTATGTTTGCATGTCCCAAACATAATAACTATAAATTTAAAATTGCAAATAATCTTTTTTTAGGTTTCGAAAATTTTAATGATTGTCAACATCTTCAAAAGAGCTCTACGTGTACAATTTTCGAACCCTTCAATATGTCACTTAAGAAAAGGAAAAATTTCACTATATATTTCGTTTTTTTTTTTGCAACGACGCAATAAAACCAAGAAATTAAACTAGATGACAGTTTTGACATATTCATGCAACAACACGAACAGGCCACATTAGCGAACAGACCTACCTCATTAGCGAACATTCGCTTACTGAATAACTTTTACTATTTTTGATGTGAAAAAAAATACAAAATTTTACCAAACACTAATATATTTTAGACACAACTTTATGCTGATCAACGCGTAGGAGCTGATCCGCACTTGGTGCCCCATCATTTATGGATGCAATGGGACAACCAATTAACGGGAAAATTGTTAAAACTAACGAAAATTAATAATAATTTAGTTGATCTCACATGGAAAGCTGAGAGACCTGAGCCATATATGGTAACCATACAAGTGCAAGAGAAAACATTTGCAGGCGAGAAATGGGAGGATAAAATCAGGGAGCTGCGAAAACGTTTAAATCATCACAGTTGTGATGCTATGATTATAACGTCACTGACAGAAATAGCGTATATATTAAATATACGGGGCATGGATATACCATTTACTCCGGTAGTGAAGGTAAATATGAGCTTGAGGTTAATTTAAAATTTCTGAATTAAAAAATGGAACTTTTTTCTTCTATTTAATGTAGTCCTATTTAATTGTTAGCCATCAGGATATATTCTTTTATGTCGATCGTTTTAAAATTAATTTGGGTATTGATTTACATTTACATACCGACTGTTTTAATGAAATGTGTGTCAAGTAAGTTTGCTGGGATATTTTAAAGATCATCGAAATTTGTTCACGTTTTTTATTTTTTTTATTTTTTTTTCAAAATTTATATTTCAGAATTAAAGAATATGATCAAGTTTGGAATGATATACGTACATATAAACAAATTTGGAAACGTGTCTTAGTACCAGCACCTTGCGTCCAAGAACCGGGAGTATCTGAAGCAGTATTTTCTTCGTTACCTTTAAGAATTGTCTACGAACATATATCCCCGATTATAATGATGAGAGCTCAAAAGAATTCTATAGAACAAAAGGGTATGCGTATGGCTCATATAAGAGATGGTGCTGCCCTCTGTGAGGCCATGAGTAATTTAGAATTAAGGGTAAGTAAACCAGGATATTTTGTTGCAACTAATAAAATGTAACGAACTTATTGTTTTCATTTTAGTTCTCCACCGAACAATGGACCGAAGAAAAGATTAAATATGAAATTGAACGTTCCCGTTTATTACAAAAATTCTCCAAAGGTTTATCTTTACGTACCGTAGTGGCTTTTGGTGAACATTCTTCATATCCCTACTATATCTCAAGTAATGTAACCGATATAGAGGTTACCGATCAAAATCTATTGGTTATAGAATCGGGAGGCCAATACTATGAGGGCACCACCGATGTTTCAAGAACTTTTATATTTGGTGAGCCTACGGCGGAAATGAAACAGGCTTATACTAATGTTTTGGCTGGAATATTAAGATTGGCTCATTTGAAAATTCCTTCTGATTTGAAATTATCAGAAATTGATGCTTTAGTCAGAGGTCCAGTATGGTCTTCTATGCATGATTTCCCTCAGGCCACCGGACATGGCATAGGCGCTTATGGTGCTGTTCAAGAACGTAAGTGGTGAAGTTCATCAAAAATTGATTGCGAAATTAAAATTTATTGAATTCTATTTCAGCTCCCATTGCTATAGCGTATGGTCATGATAGTCATTTCCATTTTAGAGAGGGATATTTCTTTTCCAGTGGTAAGTTGTATAAAATTTTAAAAAATTGTTTTTGAAAAGAGTAGAAAAACTTATTTCAATTCTTAAATTTAGAACAATTCCTAATTATAGAGATGATGATTAATAGGTTTTTTTTTGTTAAAGCCCTGCCTATTCTGGATGCTCTAGCTTTTCTAAAACTTCGTGTTCTGATGAGATCTTTAGCCAGATCGAAATACTAGTATCAACCTAGCTAATATGTTTGATTTGCTTTATTTTTGTAAATATACGGAGGTTAAAAGCTCGTTATAAATTCAAAATAACATGTCGTTTATTTTTCGTGCCGAACACGTGGTATAAATTTAATTGCAAACAAGTTTGGGGTTAAATAGAACAAAATAAACCGAAAAACGTAAAATTTTGTAATTTTTTACCCCACTTAGTAATGCCTGGGTGGCTAAAAAAAACAAAATACGGGTGCATTAAATTGTTATTCTCTACAACATATCCAAAGTTCATTAAGATCTGCTGGTCCGGGCAGGGATAGCTTGTTAGTATAAATTAAAAATGGATACTTTTTCCCTTTTTCAATTGCAATTAAACCGCGTTTCTATTAGATTTGCCAAAAATTACCTCTTTAGTGGACCAGGTAATATATATCTAAACATCAGTGAATTTTAAGGTCATTGAGACTTTCGCTTTTTGAACCTCCATTTTCACTAGGTTCCTGGAAAAAATTAAGAAAAGTGAATAAAAACATACACATTAGGGTTATAACTTCTTTTTTTTTTTTGGAAAATTTTTACCTATTACCATGTTATTGGCAATAATAATAAAAATCGCTTTTTTCGGGTAAATTTGAAACAAAAACCTTCTTCATAAAGTGCATTTTCTAAAAATGCATTTTTTACATTTTTAACTTTAAAGTAGCATTTGAGAACCAAAATACTGCACAACATGTTTTAAATTACTTTTTACATACTGCGAAATTTTAAAATGATTGCGCCCTTTAATATTTTAGCGATATATTAATTTTTAGTTGAATTACACGAAAAAATTGTGTCGACCTCCAAAAAGGTTTGTGTGGTAACTTTTTTGAAAACCACGAACAAAGAATTGCTTTTCCTTATATTCTTTTATCGACTTTACGGCTAGGATAGGTAAAATTTGAAAATTGCAAAAAAAAGCAAAGTTATAACCCTAATACAGTTGTGGAAATAATTATATGGTACAAGTGTCTATATCGAATATTTTTTAACCAATTATAATGAACTGCTGCCTTTTATATAAAATAGTTTCTACAGTAAGCCTAAATTATTTGTATGAATTATGTTTAACCCTGCAGTACTATCGTCTGGGTGAAATCCACCCATAAGGCTGAATTTTTGTTTTTTTTTTCAAGAGAGATGTACATTAACAAAATATTATTTTAAATAAATGAATTGCCAAACTTATAAAATTAATTTTTTTCTGTATTTTCGAGTTCATTATTGAAAAAAAAAAATATTATTTGCATAATTGAATTTAACTGATATGAATGACAACGATTTATAGAAAACTAAGTTAATTGTGACTGCTTGTTGTCTCTAGGACTAAATACAACCACATTTAAGGGTTTTTGCGATATAGAAAATATTTGTATTAGGCGTATATTTGTAAATTTTCTAAAATTCCTTCATTTTATCAATTTTAACCAGTTAGATTTTAGAAATACTAAAATACAAGTTTCGGTAACGATATTTTAGGGATAACGATAGTTAGTTAAAAGGGTTTTAACTAACTATCGTTCGATAATGGTATTTTAGCGGTTTTTTCATCCCTGCCTTTAGGATATCATTATTTTTTAGAAACTTATGCATGTATAAATTAGTCCAACATTTTGATTTATAGCGACTTGTTGAAAGTTAAAGTAATATTTTTTATATAATATTTAAAATTTGTTTTTTTTTTTTTGTGAAATCAGAAGTTTAGCGCGACACATTAAAAATTTGTTGAGCTTTTAAATTCGATGTTTTAGTCTGTTTTCGAATTAGTTATTAACAGCAGAAAATATTTTTTTAATAGTGTGTGTAAGGGAAACAATGTTTTTGACTCAATTAATAACTTAATACAGTTTAGCGGGTCGCGCTATATCACACATTTTCGAAAGCTCTACACTGATAGAATTTTCTATCATACTATTAATGAATGCATTTCATTAAGTTGGATTAATTGATTTAATGAATAATTTTCATTAAATTAATGAAAATTTCATTGAGTAAATGAAATTTTAATTAACGCGGTACTGTTTACATGTTGGTGCACCAATCATGGTTGCTTGTTCAAGTCGCGTTCAGGGAGATATAAAAAAAACAGAAAAGTAAAATAAACAAATTAAATGTAAATATTTCATTATTTCAATGAAACTTGGGGACTTTTTAATGAAAAAAATCATTGTATTGATGATTGATTTAATTAATACAACGCACAAAATGCTATCAGTGTAATTGTTATCCAGTGCATGTTAAAAGTTTTTAAACAAATAACTTAAAATTAAGACTTCTGATTCTATTCTACATAAAAAGGCATTCAAAATCATAGCTGTAGGAATATTTAAAGAAAAATTACATAATTAATTTTCATAAAACTGTTTCAAAGTTGAAACTATGAATTTCTATGTACAAAAATTCTTTAAAATTTGTTTAAATCTTTGTGGGAAAAAATTATCAAAACCTAATATTTTTAATACTTGTACGTTCATATAGAACACCAAAATATGTATTTTCTTTTTTTTTATCAAGTTTTCGATTTAAATTTGCATGAAATTTGACAGTTGAAAACTTGAAAAAAATTAAAATACGTATTTTGGGGTTCAGTGCGAAAGTAGTATAAGTCCGCAGAATCAGAAATTTTATGTAATTAAAAAAATTCAGATTGTTTATAGATAAAAATGTTTCAAATTTTAAGATTTCGTTGTAGAAGAAAGTCATGAAAAAGTAATAGTTTTTCTATGGCTTAAAGCTGCTTTTTTTCAATTTATAACGAGCTTTCAACCTCCGTATATTTACAAAAATAAAGCAAATCAAACATATTAGCTAGGCTGATACTAGTATTTCGATTTGGCTAAAGATCCCATCAGAACCCGAAGTTTTAGAAAAGCTAGAGCCCCTTTGTTTGCATTTTTTTTACCCTGCGAGAAACCCCAAATTGTGAGAGTATAATTTTTACCCACATTTCAATCAAAATTTTTAACTTTCCATTATTTGTTTCGTCTCAAATATACTGTTTTCTTGCAATTATACTGTTTTCTTGCTAAACATAGTTTAAAGTTGTAAGTCTTTTTCTATTCAAAATTTTCCAAACTTTAAAGCCGAAATAAAAAAATTTTAAAACGAATAAGAATTTTGACAACTTTTTAATAAAACTCGTTTAATCTCTAAATTCTGTGAACATTTTTCTATATTAAAAAAAGGATAACCTTCTTCCAATTTCTATAATTACATTTTATAAAATTTTTGAAATCATTTTGAGAACTCCGCCTGGCTACGGCCCTGCTGGTGGCACAGACATAAATGATTTTTATTTTAATATCAAATCGTGTCAAATCTCTGAAAATTAGTTATACATCTTTTGAAAACTAAACTGAAGATTTTCAGTATTGTGTTATATGAAGATGACTAAAGTCTTTAATTTAGGTAAAAATATTTGTTTAAAATGTGTCAAATCAATTTGAAATCCGATTGACAGATTTTTTAACTGACGTATTAATTTAACTGCGTTATGACTGATAATTCTCCCATCAATACTCCCAAACCTGAAATGGGGATAATGTCCGTTGGAGGCAATGTCCGGTGCCCCCTTGCTAACATTAAAGCTCTGAAAAGATTTATAGAAAAATAAATATGATATAATATTTTAGTGCTGGGTTTCATAGTAAAATTTGTTGTGAGACCCTTCCTCTCAGACTTAGAGTTTTTGTCTATTGAAAAATTTAAAAATTTAAAAATTATTTGATCTTGAACATGAAACCTTTGTTAGTGTATAAGTAACGTCTAAATATGTGTTCCCTATACATATATCTGGGGACCTTTGACAAAACTTTGTCAAAGAGTTTTTTAAGCTACTCAAAATAAATAATTACGCCAAAATAAACTATTTTTGCATAAACTTTTTCAAAGATTATGAAAGTTTATAATATTAGCTTATTCTATATTCCAAAAAATATACACAACAAATTTTGAATTCTTACAAAAACAGTATATTTAACAAACCGCTCATTTACTAAAAGACTATCATAAGTCAAAAACACAAAAAACGAGATTTTTGAGTTAGTGATGCAGATTTATTAATATATTGTAAACTTTTTGAGTTGGAAATGAATATATTTTCTTGTTTCTGGAAATTGGGTGCAAAGAGTATATACTATATAGAGAAACTATGCTACTCTCGGTTCTCTATATAATTAACAAACTCGCACCCAACTCTTACTAAGAGAAAAAGCATTAAAAAACCTATTCATAAAAAACGTGACCAAATAAATAGAGAGAGGGTCAAGTGAGGCAGATATGGATTGATTTTTTGAGTTATGTCAGTCTTTTAGTAAATGAGCGAAACGATTAATTTCATCAAAGTTTTTGCATGTAAATGGCAAAATATGGACAGATGACGTTTTTTATTTATTTTTTTGGAATTTTTTTTTTATTTCCAGAATCTGGTTATTACAAAAATGGTGAGTATGGTGCCCGTTTGAAGAACGTTTTAGAGGTGAATGATACTGGACGTAAACATCCTTCGGGAGCCGAATTTTTAGCATTCCATGATGTAACATTAGTGCCTTATGAACCTAAATTAATTGATGGTACACTTTTAAGTGCCTTAGAGGTAAAATGTGATAACTAAAAGGACATTTTTGGAGAAAAAATTAATTATTTTTTTATTTTTCAGAAACGTTGGCTTAACGATTATAATGCCAAAATACGAGAATATGTTGGTGATGAACTAAAACGTCAGGGTAATATGCCAGCGTTTTATTGGATGATGAATAAAACTCGACACATACGAGAATATCTGCCCGAAGAAGAATATCGAGCTGCGACTGGTTCAGGTACACGTTTGCGTTCGTTTTTAACTATAACAGTACCGGCTATATTATTAGGTTTAACTGTATTTGGTAGCTTTTTACGTTGGTTACTTTAAGATGTATTTATGTTTAAAACAATAAATATTTTTTTTTAATTTAAGTTAGTTTAATTAATATTTAAAATTACTAAAATTGGGACCAATTTCCGGGAATATAGTTAATATTGTAAAATTTTTAAAAATGCTCACTCTAATATAGTTTATGATATAGTAGTAATTTTAATTTCGAAAATTTCTATTTTTATTTAATTATTTATGATAGATACATATCGTCACATAAAATGAAAAAAAAACGTATCTAACAATATTTACAAAAACAGTTTTATTGATGATTATGATTCATTTGGACTTCAACGATCACAAAACTTTTTTTGGTTGCCCTGCAAGATATCGAAGTATGGTTGAGTGATTATGAAGTACTGCATCGAACATGCATTTCCCCACACTTTTATTAACGATATTGTAAAAATATTTTTGGACGTTTTTTGCTTCTTCTGTAAAAAAGTAAATATGTTAGTTACGTCTTTGTGCATTTTAGGTGACGATATATAGAATAAACGACAAATTGTAATTAATTGTAAATTTATTAACTACTTTATGAATAAAATACTTTATAAAATGTATTATTTTACGAAAACAAATTAAATATGTTGTACCGCTTTTAGAAATAAAAACCAGCTTGTACAAAAAACGAAGACTTTCAGTTGAATTTTGATATAAAAATGGTTTATTTACACAGTACAACATTTTTCAGCTGATTAATTTGGGACTCAATTCTGATAATTTTTTGTGAAAGTAGCCCCAAAAATAAGAACTTCTGCATCATTCGTTTGGTCAAGTTACATCAAATAAAATTTTAATAATTTTTTGAAGTTAGTAAGTATCGTTTAGGGGAATTTGTCACGTTTTAGGCTCTTTTGTTTGACATAACTCGAGAACCACTACTCGGATTTTGCTGAAACAAATTTAGAAAAATCAAGAATTACAATTGCTTTCATCTGTTCATATAACGTTTCGCTTCATAAGCAACAGTTTCGCAGTTATAAATAAATGTATGAAGAAAAAAAAAATATTTTTTTTTTTGATTCATAAAAAATCCAAAACGGTAAAAAGGTTCAAGTCCTATTACTTGCACGTAAAGTTGGAAAAAACATTGATGAATTTTTTTATGATTCTCAGAATTAAAAAAAAAGTAATAAACAAAAGGTTATTTGATTTTTATGATTGTATCAAACGCTAATAAATGTGAATGGACAAAAATGAAAAAAGTAAGGTGCACATTTTTAATTATGTGTTTTTCCGTTGGCTACCTGTATGATTTTTTTACAGAAATTCCACACACATTTATTAGTGCTCATGTTTTGGAACGTTTCGAAAAATTTAAAACGCACACGTACTGAATCAGGTATATAGCAACCCTTAACATATGCGCCCATTCATAAATTCCCATTTTTTTTTTTTCCATTTTTCACCTTTTTTGCCCAATATCTGGATTACAAATCCACAAATATGCTGTTTTTTTTTCATTATAAACTTTATTTTGCATGAAAATAAACATTCCGATTCATATTACAGCGATTCTTACACAGAAAATATGAGATTTTTATATGTTATCTATGCATGGAAACAAAATTTAGAACATTTTCAATTGTTGTCACTATCCATCCTCTTTGAAGTTGACGCTTGTGGCTCTGATGACCTTGTTTTCTTCGTAGGTTGTTCATATTCATGTTCTGAGTCTGCATCATCATTCGAGTTAGACATAATATTCAAGGGCACGTTTTATTCAGTTTATCCACCAATTTCAGTATCATCTTCATCTTCGGTGCTTGCATCTTCAAACATCCGCAAGCAATGCATCCAATTTTTTGCCTTTGAATCGCTTTTCCATTGGCATGGTCACCTGGAGGAACCTCTCTTCTTGTTCGTCCGATTCCTGAGGTAATTGTGCCAAAAAGGTATCAAGGTGGAAATGCATGAAATGTAATTTTAACATCATGGATGCATTGATTTTTTCAAAATAATACATCAAGTTGTCCACTCGTGTCTGTATGTCATCTCGCTGTACACGGTTCTTTCCTAAAACGCCTTCGATGACTTGTTTCAATGCGTCCCATGCACATAGGTAGTTTTAATGGTTCGAAAGCATATTTGTGAAAGATTCGCTTTTCTTTAATTTTCGTATATCCGGTCCATGGGGAGTATCTGTTTGAAATATAAAAAAAACATTTACGAAAAAACTATTGGTAATGCGAATATATCGAAGTGAACAAATTAAGATATGACATATTTTACTGCAGGTACTTATAAATGGGCGCATATTTCGAAACGTTCCAAAACATGAGCACTCATAAATGTGGGTGCAATTTCTGTAAAAGAATCATGCAGGTAACGAAAGGAAAAACCCTTCCCTTTTTCCTTTTAATTGTCCACGCACATTTATTAGCGCTTATTACTTTGCTGCCGCAATTATAAAAATCAAATAACCTTTTGTTTATTACTTTTTTTTAATTCTGAGAATCATAAAAAAGTCATCAATGTTTTTTCCAAAGAATTTTGTGCATATCTCGAGCAAATTTTTGAAATTCATACCTTCACTTAATTGTGAATAAAAGCGAAACGCGTTCATCGATTTTCATGATTTATGTCTCATTTTGTTCATAGGTTATGTGACTTTACGTGAAAGTAATAGGACTTGACACTTTTTACCGTTTTGGATTCTTTATGAATTAAAAAAAAAAAAATTTAATTTTTTAGGCAAAAAATATTTTTTTTCCTTCATACATTTATTTATAACTGCGAAACTGTTTATGTAGCGAAACGTTATATGAACAGATGAAAGTAATTGTAATTCTTGATTTTTCTGAATTTGTTTCAGCAAAAGAGCCTAAAACGTGACAAATTCCCCTATACGATACTTACTAACTTCAAAAAATTATTAAAATTTTATTTGATGTAACTTGACCAAACGAATGATGCAGAAGTTATTATTTTTGGGGCTACTTTCACAAAAAATTATCAGAATTGAGTCCCAAAATCATGTGTTGTACTGTGTTATGTATTCATAAAGTATTTAATAAAGACAGCTGTGCCGAATTTCGAATACATTCCATCCATTGAGAAGAGTTTTTGTTTTTTAACAAATGCAAGTAAAAATTGCGACAACAAATTCGATAATTAAATTGAGGCATCAAATCGTAAGTTGGATAGAAAATTTCGCGTTTCCTAGGAAAGAATTTGCAAAAACTTACTTCGAATGAACTTGAAACACTATCAGAGGAAGACAGTGCCCAAATATAGTAAAAAAACAATTGGCAGAAATACCAACAAAATGCAGACAACTGAGAAAAACTTCATAAAAAAAATGGTTAAATAATTTTGGATGATGAAAAATTTTTTTCTTTTTCTTGGAACAATGGAATTATTAGTTCTGGATTTTATTCTGATAACTTGAAGAAAAAAAAATCCCGGCAAGTTACGGTATTCGGCCAAAGCGAAGTTTAAACCAAAAGTACTAGTGTGGGCAGCCATTTTGGCAAAATGTATATCACAACTTTACATCTCGGATTCAAAAGCAATGGCTGTAAACTTTTGGCGATTTTAGCAATTTCGGCTGCATTTTTAAAATTTTTCAACTTTTTTATAATATAAGCTATTTGTTTTAAATTTTGACGGTGTTTTCCAAATTTTTTTTTTACCGATTTTTTTCCTCCAATTTTGACTTTTTTAAATTGGCAGTTTTTATTTCAATTTTGACGATTTTTTCAATTTTGACGATTTTTTTTTTTAAATTTGCCGATTTTTTTTTTTAATTTTGGTGATTTTTTTCAAGTTTTATTAAAGTTTTAATAGCATCTACTAAAAATGTGTTTAAAATTAAAAACAGTATTCAATTAAATTTCTAATATTTTATGATTAAAATCTAAATTGAAACAAATTTTATGATTAAAATCTTAATTGAAACTAAATCAATTGAATATTAGATTAGATTAGATCAGAAGGCACTATGCATCGCGACCAATGTAGGTCTTTTGTGCTGCCTAAAATTACCTACAGATTCAAGCTACCTATAAAGCAAATTATCCTATTAGGCAAAATGTTTGCGATGTCGGAAGGCGAAATGAAGCGATCACCTAGAAACCTAAGTCTCCTATCACAAAGCCTGGGACATCCGCAGAGAACATGCTCCGAGGTCTCAGACACCATCTCAAAAAATCTACACATATCCGTGTCGGGTTGACCCTTCCTGTGCAGATGCTATCTGAGATTACAGTGTCCAGTTAAGTACGACGCCAGGGTCCTCAAGCGACAAGAGTCGCCTCGACCCCCCTACTGGAAAAAGAGATCAATCTCTTAGCCTGGCGCTGACCAGGAGAGTTTTCCCAGTAACTAGAGAATTCAGACTCTCTCCATGCCTTGAGCCTTTCCCTAACATACCCCGCAGGTATTCCACAGAATGGTTCAGTGCCAATAAAGGGCCTTCGGGCCCCGCGGTTGGCAAGACAATCTGCCCTGTCGTTGCCCTAATGCCCCTCATGACCAGGAATCACCCCCCAAGGTTAGAGAGTTGAATTGAATAGTAAAAAATTATTTTAATTGATGCTACAATTTCCTTAATAGGACCGTATTCAATTAAACTCTTAATTGAATTAACAAATATTTTAACCTTACGTCCTTAGAACGGAAGGTTAATTGAAACTCGATTTTAGTTTTTTCTGTGTATTTCCAGTTTTGAAAAACAAAAAGGTCAAGACGATAAGTTTCATTCCCCCAAAACAAACACTTAAAAATTGTTTAAATAAATTGTTATGATTGTTTACATTGTTGATAACAGTTTTTCACAGAAATTTAGAATTTAATTCTGTTTAGAAGAATAATAAAATTTGTTAAATACAGTGTTATTATTTGTTTAAGACTATAAAATATAAAAATACATATTGCGTTTGACCAAGCCTTTTATTGAAAAGATAATAAAATATTTGTAATAAAATTTTGATAAACAATAATTCTTCTTACTCACTCAAATAGCATATAAATAAAAGAAATTTTAGTTTAAAACCAACAGTCAACAAAATAAATTTCGATAAAACACATCCAGAAATTAAAAAAAAGTAATCGTAATGCTTAATTTCAATAAAATACTTGCAATAACTTTACTTGCAACCACTATGAAAGCCGAAGAAATAACGAATATTGAAAAAACTGTAGTAGAATCAAATACAGCAGAAACAGCCGTTTTAACCCAATTAAAATTTCAAGAAAGTGATTCGGTAGATGCAGCTTATACCTATAAATGTACAGTTGGATCATATGTTTCAAGTAAGTAAAGATTTAAAGTGGTAATTATTGTGGTACTAATGGAACTCTTTCTAGACCGCCTGGCATGCACTGCCGGTGATAGTACATCGTGGAGTACACCACATAATGTTGAATTGAAATTACGTTGTCCAAGAAGTGGTTCTGGTTTAAGATTATCGTACGTTATCATCAATTTCACCGTATCTTCGCAAAGTGTTAATTGTTTTGTAAATGAGGGAGCTGTTGGTTTAGGTTATATTGGCATAACTATCCAAGCTTGGAATACTCTTATATTTAACTATTCTGGCTCTTTTTATTCGCAATAAAATAATTTTTGGCAATAAAAAAAAAACAATTCAATTTCAACAATTAAAATAAAAATTTCATTTTTCAATCCTTTCCTTTAAAAAGGACTTAAGATAAGTAGCCAATTACCGTTGATTTCCTGCCGGGCTATGGCATATATTTAGAGAAGACGCCCAAAATTTCATTTCACTAGCTTCGATTTAGCAGACTTAAGAACAGCAGCAACCAAAAACTCATATCTGTATCATCTATTTCACTGCGAACAGGGTGATTCAAAATATATTTTTTTTGTGTTTTAGGTAAAATTGTAGTTGTTTTAAAATAAATTTTGAAAATTATTGTGATCATATTTTCTTTGGTTTCAAACGGATTTGAATCCAGTAAATTTTGTTGTGTTGACTATATGGTTTATTTTCTATTTATGTAAGTAAATCTTGAATTTGGATATTTCATAGTATTTTTTATAGATATCGGTCATTCCACCGAAGAGCGGCAAAAAGGAACATTTTTGACCTTTGGTCTTCCGATTTCAATTACATTATGCTTTCAGAAACTCTATGTATCCACTTAAACATTGGGGTTTTTAGTTTTTCAAATTTCGAAAAATAAGAAATATGAAAAAAGGGTGTATGTTTGAATTTTTGTATCGCAGAATAATATCGTCACCTAAACTGCAAAAGGGCGATAAAAATTAGCGATTTTATAAATAAAGTTCGAATCTTATATGCTTTTGTTTTCGTGCATTTTTTTGGTTGCCCTGTAAAATATTGAAGTACGGTTAAGTGATTATGAAGTACTGCATGTAACTACATTTCTCCACAAAATTGTCGCTCACAAATTATCAAATGATCTAAACGTACCCACTAGGGTGCGCCAAAAAGGTCATCTTTCGATTTTAAACCGTCACTCCCGCTAGAAGTATTCGGTTTAGTATCAAAATACACTTTGCAAAAAATTATGGTGATCGCTTAAGGGGAAAGGGTGCCTCAAACGCCTTGAAAATAGGAAAATATGTCAAATTTGACCATTAGATGAAAAAAAATTTAAGTTCAATGAAAACTATTCACAAAACAAATATAAGCTTTCCAGGTAATCGTTAACCTATTTTAACTTACGATACAAAAAAGGGAAGTTATTTGTAGGGGTACCGAAAAGCAACATTTTTACATATTTGAAAATTTTATTAATGACAATTTTTAAAAATTAAAATCGCTCTCCACTAGTTGTTACTATATATCGTAAAGATAAAAAATGTGAAATATTATAAATATCCGTTCGCTAGTTTTTTTTAGCGATTTGAATTTAGCGGATTTCAAGAAAATTTAATTTTTTCTTTAATTTTGAACCTTTAACTACGTTTTAAACAAAATTTACGAAATTGGCTTTGCAAATAATTTAATTGGATTATAAATTTTAGTAAGTAAATACTTTTACAGGTCAGCTTTATTGAAACAAAAAAAAAATTTTTTTTTCATCTAATGGTCAAATTTGACATATTTCCCTATTTTCAGGGCGTTTGAGGCACCCTTTCCCATTAAGCGATCACCATAATTTTTTGCATAGTGTATTTTGATATAAAAACGAATATTTCTGGAGGGAGTGACGATCTATAACATGCTTTTTTTTACCCATACAACTTTGGTGCGCCCTAGTACCCACCCATACACTGTGTAATATTATTGGAAATATTCTTGCCAGCAATATTGTCATTTTGCCCTACACAGTGCAATAGGATGTACAATGCGTTTGTACAAAATATGGTACCACTCTTTTTTTCTGTTTTGGAGAGATATTAAAATTGCACAATGTGGCCAACACACTATGAAATAGTTCTCACATTTCTTGGTTGCGCAATAAGAATCAAGGCTTTTTTATTTTTTGTCACATATTGTACAACTTTTCAATATGACATACACCACACTTTTTATATTTTTTCACAATATCAAAAAATGTACAAGAATATTGCGTAGTCTGTAGGTACCTTAACGAACAATTGAACGAAATTGTCAAAGAACGATTGAATTAGAAGAGCGATCAATTTCATTGATATCAATTGAACTGGAAAGAGTACCACCTCAAAGGAACTAGATTGCCCAAAACTAACACAAAAAGAAAACATTGTGGGGACCTAATTTATTGCCAACCGAATGATTTGATTTGAATGATTTGATTGTAGCACACGAAATAGTTGGTTGTCAGGATCATATGTTTTCGTGGGTTAATTGAAATTTTATGTTCCAACCGAAATTTTGTTGTATTTACAGAATTGCTGTTGCCACAAACAAAAGTGTCGATGGCAGCAACCGCGCCATGCGGTTGGCAAAAATTCGGTGGTCACAATGAATATATTTTCAGTTTGTATATTTATTTTTTATGTCCATTAATGTTTTAACTATTGACTTTTTTTGAATTATCAAATTTTATGGATCCTAGTCCATAAAAGATATAAAGGTATTAATTTGTATTTTTAGAGCATTTTAAAAAAGTTCCCACATAAATATATTTAAAGTTCGAAGCAAATTTGTTGTTTAATTAAACTTGAAGTTAATATTTCGCTAAAACTTTCGCTAAAACTTTAGTATTACGATGTCTATCGATCTTGAACGAGACAAACCTTTTCAAATTTGATGTGTTTAGCGGTCTTTTTGCTGAAGCTGCCTTTGTAATACATATTTTCTAATAGCTTTAGGTACGCAGAGTCAAAATCTGACAAAAAAAATTTATTCTCCCATTTTTTTGTTTCAATATATTCTTCTTTTCTAAATATTTCAGGATATTTTCAATAGATTTGCGAGTTTAATACAAACATTAATTCAGTTAAATGTCTAGTTTATGCATAGTGATAAAAATTGCCTTCCTTGAAATACCGGTAAGATATCCTGAAACAAACACCGGCATGATTTTACTCTAATTAAAGATCATTTTGTGTAGATTTATGTTTTAAAAAAATTTCTTGAACTTGCGGTCCAATTTCAAAAAATTAATCAAAATATATCAAACAATGGATAATTACGATATTTTAAAAACTGCAAATGAAAATAAATAGCTAGATTTGGATCCAGCGTTCCTAAGGCTATTCAAAAATATGCATTTAAAAGACAAGTTCTGATAAAACTTGAAAATTATTGAGTAGTGTTATTAACATTTAAAGCTAGTTTCAAGTACGCCATATCAAAAGTGTTTTTTTTCTGGAATAATTATGGCCTAGAGTTTATTTACGTATTTCGTATATTTTTCGAGGAAATTTAAATATTTGAATTTCTTCAAATTTTATTCAGACTTTTGCAAAAAGTGCTGAATCGAAAATTTTGCACTATTGGGTTAGAGCTTCTATGGGAACCGGAAGATGGTTCTCAGGTGTGGTTCACTGATGGCTCTAAGCAGTCGAATGGGAACACGGGTACGGGCGTCTTTGGACCAGGCTTCCAGCGTGCCTTACCTATGGGAAAATATCCGTCCATTTTTCAGGCGGAGATTTGGGCCATCTGTGTCTGTGCAGGGGAATGCCTGCGAAGAGGAACTCGCAGATCTCGCATCTACATTCTTTCTGACAGTCAGGCTGCAATAGGCTCGGTAGAGGCAACTCTCTAACATTGGGGTGGATTCCTGGTCATGAGGGGCATGAGGGCAACGAGAGGGCAGATTGTCTTGCCAACCGCGGGGCCCGAAGGCCCTTTATTGGTCCTGAACCATTCTGTGGAATACCTGCGGGGTATGTTAGGGAAAGGCTCAGGGCATGGAGAGAGTCTGAATTCTCTGGTTACTGGGAAAGCTCTCCTGGTCAGCGCCAGGCTTAAAGATTGATCTCTTTTTCCAGTAGGGGGTCGAGGCGACTCTTGTCGCTTGAAAGGGGGGGTTTGATGACCCTGGCGTCGTACTTAACTGGACACTGTAATCTCAGATACCATCTGCACAAGAAGGGTCAATCGGACACGGATTTGTGGAGGTTTTGCGAGATAGTGTCTGAGACCTCGGAGCATGTTCTCTGCGAATGTCCCAGGCTTTGTGATAGGAGACTTAGGTTTCTAGGTGATCGCTTCATTTCGCCTTCCGACATCGCGAACATTTTGCCTAATAGGATAATTGGCTTTATAGGTAGCTTGAATCTGTAGGTAACCTTAGGCAGCACAAAATACCTACATTGGTCGCGGTGCATAGTGCCTTCTGATCTAATCTAATCTAGAACTTCTATCGGACGAAGTGTGAGTCACAAAGTTATAGATTTTTCATGAAAATTTAACAGTTTTGTTCATTTTGCGTTTTTTGCAATTTTAGGTTGACTTGTGTCTTTGTTTGGCGAATGGTATTTATTTTGCCATAATTTCTGAGAATAGGCAATGAGTCTATTTCTTCCCAAATACGCACCATAATTTTTTCTTTATACTGATAAAAGCTTTAAAGAAATTCTGGTTGAAAGTTAATCAGTAGCACACACAGAAAAATAAAGTAGCAACAAAATTGAAAAGTGTATTTTGTTGGTACAACCATATTCAAATTTGATTTCAGAATAAAGTGGGTGTTTAAACGGGTTAGAGGGGTTAGGATATAGGGTTTACTTTACCGTATAAGGAGAATATTTGTAAATAATAATTCTTTATGTTTTCAACAAAACGTTATAAAAATTATGGTTTTATTTACATAAGATTTTAGGTTAATTTTAGTTTTAAGTATTTTACACGTTTAGGGTTTAAATTTTAATTCTTTAAGTTACGGAATTAACAATTTCCTTAATTTTAGGTATTTCACTTTAGGCTTAAGCTTAAGTTTTTAAGTTTCAACTTTAGTTTAGAATTAAGTTTTAATATATACAGTTTTAACCTTTAGATATAAGTTTTAAATTTCACTTTAAGTTTTAATATAGAAGTAAGTTTTAACTTTTGGTTTTCCACAATTTAGAAACAAAATAAATAACTTCCTTAAGCACGGTTGTTGTTACAATGTTGAGAGTTCACGAACAAGTAAAGAGCAAACCAAAAGCCGACGGCTAATGTTGATTTCTAATGTTGGCTGCAGTGATATTAAATTATACACTAGAGGGTGTTATTGTTGTCAGAGTTGGGGCTTCTTCACTGTTCATCAAAATGAACAGTGGGCTAAAGCGCTCTGTCTAACGTGTAGTGCGAGTGCATGTGTCATTAGAAATCTGTTTATCTATACCACGGTCAGTGATTGCACAGAAAATTTCATATAGACGCAATCGAACAAATAAAAAAACATAACAAATATTACATTATTCAAAAACAAAACAGGGTCACTGACGAAGGTTCAATACCAGAAACTGCGCAGTCTGATTAAAAAAATTTAAAATTTACAATGTAGTTATGATTTTTAGAAAATACACCCATTCTTCTCTACCACGCCTTTCAGAATATTTTGGTTGCCGCAATTAAAATGCAGTGTTTTATTAACCGAATTGCTTTGTCATAACGAATATTTAGTTGTACCCACCGATTTCTGTCGTAGCAACCGTACTCAGTTGGCAAATGACGAAATTTTTCTCTGTGTGCACACAAAAATAAATAAATTCGGTTAGCAAAATACATTTAATAATATTAATAATACACCCAACATATTATATGGTAGTATAGTTACCAAAATTATTTACATTATTTCTATTATATGATATAGTTTATATAGCTTAGTTTCGATACATTTGATGGCGCATATGATCATATATAACATTATCTTGGATTTGATTTTTTCGAAAAATTTTTATATGGTCCCATACATATTAAGATCTTAATATAGATGTGGCTTATATTATTAAATACCGGAGTAAAAAGTTTATATAAAATTATATATGATGAGATATTTTTCGTACATATAAGTGGATATATTTTGATCCGCAAAATGATTTTATTATATTGTATCACTTTGGATCTAATTATATTTAATTAAATACAATTTAATAAAAAATATCCAATTGCATCCGAGTTTTGTTCTGATAAAATTACATCTAATTATATTGTACTTGATGCAATTAAATAGATATAAATAGATATAATTATATTTAATTTAACAAATATTAAGTTACATATATTTGACCTCCCTAAAACGGGTTCAAAACACAAAATGTGAGCTTCAAATTTGAAAATAACTTAATTTTTTTCGTTTTAACCTGTAAGCGGTACATAGCTGCGAATTCGCAACCATGAAAATTTCAAAACGCTGTAATTACGTTTATTTACGTTAACTATGTCTAATGTCTTATTTACGTTAACTATGTCTAATGTTTCTCCCTTTTACATAAAAAACAAACATAAATCCAATAATAAATATTAAAAATAATAAATACTAAATAATATTATCGTTAGCTGAAATGGTGAAACCCGAAATTATCGAAATATATTACATAATGTTATTTTTAATTTATAACTAGCTTTCAACATCCGTAAATTTACAAAAATAAAAGCAAATGAAATATATTAGCTAGGTTGATAGTAGTATTTCGATCTGGCTAAAGATCTCATTAGAACCAGACTTTTTACAAAACCTAGAGCGTCTAGAATAGGCAGAGCTTTAACAAAATACCTATTAATCATGCATTTGACAATTTAATTTTAGAAATGTTGAGGTTAAGAAGAAGAATAAACTTTTTTCTCTAAAAATTATAAACACTATTAATTTTTAAATCAGACTAGACTAGTTTCTGCCTTTTTATGGACAGGCTCATCAGTGATTTTCCATTTAAATTGTATTATTATTTGTGTCTTATAATTGTCAGATTGTCTCTATATAATAAATGTTTCAACAACCTGCGGCTGTAAGAATCAAACCTGCGTTCATCTTACATTACAAACGTAACAATACCAAGTCATGACCGTTTAGCGATCACACCCAAGTATGGCCTCGAATCTAATGCAGCTAAATTGCAGTTTTCTTTCCTATTAACTTTTTCTGTTATTGTATATTATACTCAGAAGTGACAACACTAACAACGCTAACAAATTTTCTTTTTTTAGATTTTTGTTTATTTTTCTAATCTCCTCCGTCTCTATTTCACAATGTTACCAGATTGTTTTATTTTTTTAAATAACAAAAAAAAGCTACGATATAAAATGAATGTTAAATCATAATACAGTGCAAATTTAAATGTAACTGACACTAATAGAAAACATATGATTTTCTATTGTTGATTTACTTGAATAAACGTCACTACATTGCTAGGTCTGTCAAAAAAACAGAGTAGTATTTGGACGATGACAAAGCCAATTGTGACAATTTTTTGTTGTTGTTTTTGTTTTTTCTTTGATATTTTAAATTTTGAATCTCGCTCCTAGACGAGGACAAGAAATTCTCATTGAGTTTGTGATTTAACATAACAAATATCTCTAGAAATTCTAATAATAAAGTCCCCTGAAGATTTCCTTAGGCAGGAATGAAATCCGGATAGGGACACGCCTACATCAGATTGCTTTTCACAATTTGTTAAATAAGTTTTGGGACTTTAGCACATTTAATTACTATAAATGCAATTAATGTTTATCCCGATGAAAATAAATTTAAATAACAAATATGCAGGTGCTTGTGCAAATTTAAATGTAACTGACACTAATAGAAAACATATGATTTTCTATTGTTGATTTACTTGAATAAACTTCACTACATTGCTATGTCTTTCAAAAAAACAGAGTAGTATTTGGAAGATGACAAAGCCAATTGTGACAATTTTTTGTTGTTGTTTTTGTTTTTTTCTTTGATATTTTAAATTTTGAATCTCGCTCCTAGACGAGGACAAGAAATTCTCATTGAGTTTGTGATTTAACATAACAAATATCTCTAGAAATTCTAATAACAAAGTCCCCTGAAGATTTCCTTAGGCAGGAATGAAATCCGGATAGGGACACGCCTACATCAGATTGCTTTTCACAATTTGTTAAATAAGTTTTGGGACTTTAGCACATTTAATTACTATAAATACAGTAATTTGATATGGTTTGTTTTTTTAAATAAACTACAATTGTAGTCAAAACTAAAATTTCTTCTACAAATGACTGTTTTTTCACTTAAAAATAAAGATACTGTAGTACAACTCAAACAACTACAAATATTTACAGCAGAAGTTCCCTGAGTATAGGTATATCATTAAATTATTAACGTCTCTACTGTGTCAGACGTATATAAACGTTTTATCATAATTATATTCCGTAAGATGTAAGTTATCTACTTTTTCTTAAGTTTTTGCATTACATAACTATTGGACCTAGTGGTACAGCAATCAAAACAATAATTAATGAAAATCAGAAGTTAAATTAAATATTTCTTCAATAATCATATGTAGAACAACCAAAAACATCTCTAAAAACAATGTTTTAAGCAGTTAAATTTCAAACCCCTTTTTTAAATCGTAACTGATTATTATTCCGAATAGTACTATTATTCGGAGTTCGGGCCGAATAGCATAATTATGACGAATACGAAATAGCATCAGAATACTCGTGACACGTCTAAAAATAAATTCGAACTCAAAGCTGAACTTTTAAAAAATCATAACAGAGAAAAACAAAATTTTAAAATATTGACTTTCTGATGAAAAAATTAGTGAAACCTCCCAATTTACAGATTTTAAAATAATTCTTACTACAAAATGTCCAGTGTTTTGTTCCAAAAGAAAACTTGCCCTATTGAACAGCAACTGCGTTTAGGTGTAGTATCTTTTTTTACTTAAGACAATTAATTAAATATTATCAATATATGTATATAAATGAATAAAGTTACTCACTCACTCACTCACTCATTCATTGACTGACACAACATCGTCCATCCTATACCGCTGGAGCTAGGAACTTGAAATTTGGCATTTAGGTCCATCCTCCAGCGTAGACATAAGCAAACACTGGATTTTTGGCAATTCCTGCGGGGAGGGGCAATAAGAGGAAATTCCCCCTGATCGAACGCCTTGAAATAGAAAGCCAAATTTTCAATATGTGTTCTTTCGGCTATGACGTAACTCCCTGGTATGATAGTTTTTGAATTTTGCAAAGAAACATGGTAAAAAGGGGCTAATAGGAGGAAAAGTCTCCGCTTTGGGGACCTGGTCAAATCACCAAAGCTAGAAACTTTAAATTTGGTATGTGGGCTCCTAATCAAAAGTAGACATCTGGAAATTCCTAAGGGCAGCAGCAGTAAGGGGAAAAGTCTACCCCAAGGCGTCTTGGCCAAACCACTAAAGCAAGTAAATTGAAATTTGGTATGTGGGTACCTTATCACGAGTATATAAGTGTGTTGATGGGGATGATGCTGATGCTAGGAACTTGAAATTTGGTAAATGAATTCCTAAACAGGAGTAGATCTGTATAGAGCGGATTTTTGTAAATTTCTACGGGGAGGGGCTTAAACGGGAAAATTTTTTCCCTTGGCGGCCTGGTCACTCCATTAAAGCGATGAACTTGAACATTTACCAGAAATATATTATCACTTCCCAGGTATTTCAACTACATTCTTCTTTGTATCACTGTGTAAGATATATTTTGGATTTTTTGAAAAGAACGGCGTAAAATGTGGGTTTATTTGGGAAAATGGCTTCCCCTATAAGCAGCTAAAGTAATGATCTTAATATATATACATTAGTTATTAATTAAATTTTATACTAATACACCAACCGAGCACTAGAGTTACGAATTTTATTTTATTTTTATTAAAACTATCTACTAAAAATTTGTTTGATATTAAAAAAATATTCAATTACATTTTTGATAGATATGATTAAAATTTTAATTGATACTAAAATCAATTATATAGTTACACATTATTTCAATTGGTACTACAATTTCTTAAATAGGATCGAATTCAATTAAAATTTTAAATGAAACAAGAAATATTTTAATTGAAACTCAATTTTGGATTTTCCTTTGTTTCCATCCTAATATATTCAAATACATATATAAAACTACCGGTAACGAAGTATCGGGCTTTTAAGCTCGTTTAATACATTGCGATTTACCTACCGGCTTTTCTATTTAAAAGATAACAAAACTTTTTTAAATTTGATTAAAAAAAAATTTGTTAAAATGAAATTTGTAAATTTATCTATATATTCTTTTACTTGCACTTATAAATATTAAGAGTATCACATTAAAATTACCAGTCAATAAAAGAAATTTATACAAAGTAAAGCTACAACTTCAAAAAATAACAAAAATGTTAAAATTCAATAAAATCCTTGTAATAATTTTACTTGCAACACTAGCAGCCGCTATTAACACTGAAGAAATAACAAATGTTGAGCAACATGTTGTTGAAACAAGTCCTTCGGAAACGGCTGTTTTAACACAAATCAAATTTCAAGAAAGTGATTCCGTAGATGCTGCTTATACCTATAAATGTACAGTTGGATCATATGTGTCGAGTAAGTAATTATCCAAAAGTGTTCTTCTGTACAATCGTATTTATTTGATACTTCTTATAGGTCGTATTGCTTGTAGTGCTGGTGATAGTATGTCTTGGACTAAACCACATAATGTTGATATGAGATTACGTTGTCCCAACATTGGTTCTAACTTAATTATATCGTATGTCGAGATCAATTTTACAGTAACATCTCAAAATGTTAATTGTTTTGTTAATGAAGGAGCCGTTGGTTATGGTTATATTGGTATAACTTTGCAAGTTTGGAATACTCGTCTTCTTCAGTATAACTCAATATTTTATACATATTAAATAAATTATTGAAACATAAATACCAGTCTCACGTATATATGGCGTTATTTCCCCATATTTGTTATTGTATAATTATGAAATATTCTATATCTCGGAGACTAAGTGAGCTAAAGCAAAATGGATAAAAAAAATCGTTACTCCATGATAGGGTGTCCTTTAAAAATAAATTTGTCATTACATCCCCTCACTGCAAATATTTCCAAAAGGAAGAAATTGAACTTTGTTTTTTTTTTTTGAAAACTGTTACAAGTGCCAAATTTCGGGCGAAATTTTCTAATATTTCAAAAAAGTTTATTTTCATTACAAATTAATAAAATTCGAAATTTCGAAAAATTAACTTTTTTTATTTCCCCAAGCAAAAAAGACAATTATTTATAATGACATATTGCAAAATATAAAGACTTATAAAATTATATCTCAAGTATATAATTATATCTTTTTTATGACTTATGGAAAATATTTTTTTGCGATTTTCAGACTTTTTGTTAAAAATGAAACGAAATATTTAGACTTTAGAAAACATACTAATTTGCTACTATAGCACTTTAACTGTGAATTCCTGTATTATTTATTTTTATTAAACATATAAAAGAAAAAAGCTTTTTTAGTTTTCGGAATTGACGTGCTTCTTTTTCGTGAAAATTTTGCTGTTTTTGAATGACATTTTCCAGCCTTTCTTTATTTTTTGTGCATTGCCCAAAAAAAAAAAAAAAATAGTACGGACAAACCACTGCTCTTTTCACTTCATAAATTGCAATATGTAAAAATACCTAATTACATATCGATCCATATATAGTTGCATATGTTACACATAATTCTATACATATTGTATTGTATAACGTGTATACATTTGTATCTAATTGGATATAATATATTTGGATACATGTGGATTAGCACAAAATTATATCTAATTTCATCAAGTTAGGCCAACTTGTATCAAATAATGTATAATTGTATCAGGTTATAATTTATATGATACAATTAGATTGTCTAATTTTTCTGATATAATTACAATCATAGAAAAAAGTTAGTATACGAATTAGTAAAAGTGATTTTACTTATTTTTCTATTATCTCAATTTTTAGATTACGCTTCAGTCTTTGACATATATTATTCCGATTTACATACAAAAGAAATAAACTAAATAGTAAAGACATATACAAAACAGATACAACTCTGTATTTTATTTATTTTATAAATACAGAGCTATATTTTAGTTGTCTTATTATTTATAATAAAAATTTTCACAAATATATGACGCTTAGTTTTCATGCAAACAACTAAAAGTTTAACTCAAATTTAGTACATTTTACAGTTATTTATTACTGTTGTTATTTTACTAATATTTAGCAAAACGATTCTGTAAATTTTGCTGCTTTTTCTGCAACGTCATTTTTAGTAACTTTTTCTGCTATTTTTACAGAATTGTTTGTACGAGTGCAAAAACTGCAAACAAATACAGTTATATCAACAAAAATTTTTGCTATATTTACCTTAAATTTAGTAGAATGCAAATACTAATATTATATGCTAAAAATAACAGAAATTTGTGCTAAAAATTTGTGGAATAATGATTTTAGAAGGGCAGAATTTTAAACTTAAATTTTTTTATGAATTTATAAAATATTTAATATTTATAATTTTTTTTCTGATTTAAGCAGATTAATTTGTTATTTTCAATTAACTAAAATTTAACTCAAAAATAACTAAAAATTTGTAGATTATACAGATTTATATTTTCTATTCTTGTTCTACTAATATTTAGCAAAGAAATATGCTAATCTTAGAGGTTTTTTCTGCAGCGTCAATTTAAATTTAGTAGTTCTAACAACAATTTTTACTCATTTTTTATATCAGTGTAGGAATGTAAAAACGTGTTTTTTAAAATTAATTTTAAAGATTTTTAAAAATGTCTAATTTAGAGATGTCGGTTGCTATTTTTATAATATAATACACTCACAATATTTTTCCGTAAAGACTACTGAATATACACAATAAATTAACTGAAAATCAGTTTAAAACAGGACTACTTACTTTCCGTTTAAAACAATTGTATTTTTTAGTTTATTTTCAACTGTTGAAAAATTAATTGACAACATCCATAAAAACCTGCCTTCTTTTCCTTATCTAAAATTTGGCGAAGAAATAATATTTCTCGGAAAACCAAAATCCGCATTTTTAACTGCAGTGTGAAGTCAGTATTACTTTACGGCTGCACCACATGGAGCTTAACGCAAGCTACCACTAGAAAAATTCAAACTTTCATCAACAAATGTCTAAGACAGATCTTTAACATCCACTGGCCAGATCGTATTTCAAATGAAGCTCTGCTCCAAAGAGCAAACTCCTTGCCAGCACACATTGATATTCGTAAACGGAAGTGGACGTGGATAGGCCACATATTGCGAAGACCACAAACAGAAATTGCAAGAACAGCCCTCGACTGGAACCCCCAAGGACAACGCCGCCAAGGTAGGCCCCGTAACACCTGGGTTCGTTGCCTTAAACAAGAATGTTTACTTGCTCGAGTATCCTGGAATCAAACAAAAACAATTGCCAGAGATAGAATCAGATGGAGAAAATTTGTTGACGCCCTATGTTCACACTGAACTTTATTTAAGTATTTATGGTGTTCAGAAATGTAATTCTATTTATATTTAGATAAATAAAGGACATATATATATATATATATAAAAACAATAGATTGTTTTCGTTTATTTCAATACTCAATATAATATAACACCTTTTTGTTTTAAGTAGAAAATTTTAACTGAATATTTTTACTACTACGGAAAGTCCGTTTTTTTGATTTTTGAATAACAAACAGAAAGTTAAAAAATATAGTTCTTTGGTAATTAAACTGTATATTCCATTGAAACAACTTTACCGATTAAACTTTTAAATAACTGTTGATTTTTTATGGAAAAGTTCTTGTGAGTGTATAATTAAAGAAATAATTAAATTGAAAAAAAATTATAATTCGTCTTTTTGTGAGTAGCGACTCCTTTTTCATAGTTTGCATAATTTTCAGAAAAATATTACTTCAATTTGCCTAGACTATAATTAGCTTCACTTCAATTTAAAAAATCTTTAGCCCTTGGTGGCTTGGGGACAACACAGACTTATGAAACGTAATTATAATTATGTCTACTAGACTGCAAAGGTTTCAAATTTACACAAAGACAAAAATTAAATGGGATAAATTAATTATTTTTTGTAATTTGATCCGCATATTGTTAATGTTTCCACTTTTGACTAAAACATACCCACTAGGAAACTTACAAAAGAATTTCTTTCAGTTTTTCCTAAAATTTGGAAATGTGACAAACGGTACTAAACTAACGAATAAATGAAATTCTTTTTCTTTAGTTAGTCTCTTTACAGGAAGAAGAAGAAGAAAACATTTTTATTCAAAAATTTTACGGACACAAGGGATACACCAGACTGCCGCAGTTTCGTCCCCCTCCTGGGACTCGTCAGTGGTTAATTTATGTGTCAATTGAACAAAGTATTTTATATTGTTAATTTGCTCTATATGAAAAACTTTTTATTTCTTGGTGTCGTACTGTGATTTGAACTCACTACCTTAGCATCAAGCTATGCATCGTAATCTCACCTCTTAACCAGTTGAGCCACGGTCGACACAGCGATGATTGTAGCTAAAGTGGAGTTTGGTCCCACTACGTACACACAAGTATTGTTTCGATCAGAAGAGACAGAATTAACTAATACCAATGCACAATTCATTTCTCAACTAGAATGCTTTTTCTTCTTTATCCTATCTCTTTTTCACAAGTAATTATCACGTTTTATGATGCGCTTTATTCACATACAATAGTTGGATACCAAGTGTAGGTTAGAGATTGAGTCGCCGTTAAGCAAGTTTCTAACATGAAATTCTTTTTCGTTAGCTGCGACAATAGAAAATAGTACCTGAATTTGCGCCAGCAACATTTTCAATGACATTGAGAATCACAGTCTGCTAAATTTAGGTGACCTAAATTTTAAAAGAATTAAATTTTGGTTGACTGTTGTAGTTTAATTAACTCAGAATTTAGCGAAATCAACAGAATTCTTAAGCAGAATCAACAGAAAATGTCTGCTAAAAAGTTCTCTCCGGATCTGACCAGAGTCAAGTTCATATTTATTACCGGGAATATGAGTGGTTAATAAAGAACACTTAATAGATACGGATTAACGATATTTGCCCATTTTGCTCTATCTCCTCAGTTTCCGAGATATAAGCTATTTTATGACTATAAAAAATTCATGAGAAAATAACGCAATCTTCAAGTGAGACTGATAGAGGAGACAAATAAAATATTTTTTGAAAACAATTGTGGTTTAAATTAATAGGCAAGTTTGTATATTTTAGAATCACGAATTATTAAAATTTGGGTTTAAAAATTAGTTCAAATAAGGATGAAATGTTTTCTTTTGGCAAACTAAGATGACTAAGAACAATGAAAATGAAAATTATTCAAGTTCGAGGTCATACTCTATATTTCTTTATTAGGATATTGTTCTATAGAGTTTTTGTTTTGAAATTAATTAACTTAGCACTTTCAGGAATGTGTTGATAGATCTATATCGGGAATTTTCTAGGTTTCCATCATCAGAACACGTTTTGAAAGAAACGACAATCCCATGAAAACATCAAACATTCATATATAGTTATACCACTAAATGAGAACTAATTTATGAGCTCGAAATTAAAGATTATCACCATTGATCAAAAATATATTGAAAACTTGTTCGCTATGTGCAAGCTCTACCTTTGGTAGATATACAATACACGCTTTTTTGTTTTTATTCTCTAAGACCGTACTTTGTCTTTTCCACAAGTTTGATATAATTTTTATTAAAAATAAAAATTATGTTTTTAAAGTTAAAGTTGCCAATAATGGCTATTTTGGCTCTTTTTGAAGCTTTTTATCAAACAATTGATGCTTTCTAATAATTCAGTATAACGATAAGTAATTTAAATACACTTTACTCTTGAACATAACGCAATTAATTTTGGTAAAAATGATTGTTAAAATAGCGTAAAGATATATTTATCAAATGCCTTCTACAAAAAAATATAATTTTATTTTTAATATGAAATTGAGAAAAAAAAATTCGTAAAATTTTAAAGATACCCAGTCAGAAACTGCCACTTGTACAAAAAATTAAGCACTGGTATACCACTTGCTAACTGAGGATTTGTTAATAAACTACTAGAACAACACTGGTTGAAGACGCTTTATCAGCTTTTCCCAAAAGCGTTTTGCCAGTATGTGATTTACAATAATATCAGTGTTCTACAGAAAAAGTCATTTGCAAAGAATTGGCTGAGACTACTGTGCTACGTTAGCAAAATGTGTTTTCCCAGTGCTATCCAGTCAGAAATTAATAACGGCTAAAAAGTCTGACCACTGGTAAAACAACATTTTCTTTGTGATTTTTTAGCCTTTTTAATTTTTTTTTCATATAAAATTGATTTTTTTTTTTGTTTCTAGAAAAGCTCTTTAAAGACCAGCTTTTTGTTTATCTTTCCAACGCTGGCAATTTGCTTCAAACCTTATGCCAGTGCAGCCATATTTGTACAGCCAACTGTTACCCAGTAGTTATCAATTACTTATGCATATGCATAACAATTTTTCAAAACTTATAAAACATTTTTTAAATGATTTTTAATGAAAATTTGTTTTATTAACAATTTATAAAAATTTTAAAAATCATTATACATATGACCATAACTTTTATTCAAACGATTTGTTAACATTTAGATAAATTTTTTGACGATAGTTTCCACAAAGTTCTCCCTAACTTGTACACTCATAGAAATAAACGTATAAAAATGGCAGAAAAAGCTACTAAAAATTAATTTAAAATTACGTTTCTTAAAATACTGCGACATTTTTTTTGCCAAATATTAATAATTGAAGAATAGCAAAAATAAAACTTTTAACTTTACAAAATTTTAGTTCTATTCGATATGAATTTTAGTTAATTGAAAATAGAATTTTAATATGTTAAATTAGCAAAAATTGTAATAATAAAAAAATGTTTGCCATATTTACCTCAAATTTAGTAGAATGCAAATAATAGTATATTTTGCTAAAATCAACAGAAATTTTCGCTAAAAAATTGTAGATTGCTGATTTTAGAAGGGCAGACATTCATTTGCTTTAAAAAAGTCTAAAAAAACTTTAAAAATTTCACATTTTTTTATGATTTTTTTCGTTACTGCTAAATAATAACTGATTTTAGCAAACTAATTTGTTACTTTCAATTAACTAAAATTTAGCTCAAATATAACTAAATCTTTGTACATTTAACACATTTAAATTTGCATTCTTCTCTTACTAATATTTATGGGAAAGCAAATCTAATAATTTTAGCAGTTTTTTTCTGTAAAGTCATTTTTAACAAATTTTTAGTAGTTTAAGAAAAAATTTTTACAATTTTTTTTCTATTAGTGTATATTTGGCATTCATGTTATAATCTCAATATGTTGAAAACTTTGCAGAATAATTTAATATCAAAGTCTTCGATGTAGTGATAGTTATGCCGATATAAGACAAACCAATGTCTCCTTCAGTTACGGCACAGTTTACATTCGATGATGTTACGGAAAACTCAATTTCAGCGTATGATATGGGTTTACCTGGACCAGACTGAGGACAACGTAATTTCAATTCAACATCATTTGGGGTATTATAGGATGTCTTATCTTCCGTAATACAAGCATAATTATCTGTCAAATGCAAATTTAGTTGGAAAACGTATATAAGGATATTAATTTCTAAAATCTGTAAGACTCCGTTACCTGTACGGAAAGATCCCACAATACATTTGTATGTATTAGTGTCGTAAGGAGAATTGCTTTCTTTAAATTTTATTTGTATTAAAGTTGCTCCTGTTTCCGCTTTTATGTTGCATACTAGTGTTGCAAGTAGAATTAATTTTAAAAACATAATTATTTTATGATTTTTTCGTTTATTATTGCGTTATTTTTTATGGAATTCTTTTATAAACTAAGCATTTTACTGTGAAATTCTTTATATTTATATGTTGGGCTTATTTGTATAACGGTAAAAATATGTATTTCTACTATCTTCTTTATCGATATGTCAATGTTTTATTTGCTTCCCAGCAAAACTTTGATAATGGGTGCGATAAACTAATACATTACCTTATAATGTATACTCATTACTGGTATCATTATTTTGCAACAAAAAGTAATGAGTTATCGATAATGTGTTAATACTCGTTACCTTCAGCATTAATTCGAAATATAGAGCTAATGAGTTACCAATAGTTGGTTACATAATGCATTACATTGTAATGTATACTCCTTACCTTCAACATTATTTTGAAACATTAAATAATGAGTTATCAATAATTGGACATTTATGGGTTACATTGTAATGATGATTTTACATTATTTCAAAACATAAACCAACTTATATTATGTCCTGTGGTTCCTATTGGGAACAAAGGGCCACAATCATCAATTACATTATGCATGATATATAAACGAATGTAATAATTAAAATATCTTTTTGAAAATCTATTTATAGACACATTACTTTATGATTTTATTTAAGCCTAAAGGTAACGAATATATTTTAACACGACGAAACGAAAACTAAAAGCACAACAATTCATATACACTGTGGAGCAAAAGAAAGCCATTGTTTCCCAATTAAAACTCAAGTCGTATTTATTCTTCATTTTTTTTTTTTTGGAAAACTAATAAAATTAGGTATAAAGCTATGAAAATGTATCCTCTTCATAATCACACGTTTTGGTCAACCTATATCTCCTACAATCTCAACTTATATATAAAAAGGTCATCGGCTGACTTTTGCACACAGCCCAAGATAAACTGAAAACCGTACTTTTGTTATAGAATTACTGACTTTTTTATTACACAGTACAACACATGATTTTGGGACTCAATTCTGAGAATTTCACGTGAAAGTAGCCCCAAAAATAAGAACTTCTGCATCATTCGTTTTGTCAAGTTGGCTACAGTAATAATTTAATGGCCATACAAAATTTTTGGCTCAATACGGATTTTTAGCAATTGTTCTATATTTTAACACGGTTATAACTCGGTATACCGTACGGAATATCTGTTTTGTGTCTGAAGCAAAGTTGTAGATATTCTTATATTTTCTGTGTAACAATAGCTGTAATATGAATCGGAATTTTTATTTTCATGCAAAATAAAGTTTATAATAAAAAAAAACAGTATATTTGTGGATTTGTAATTTGATTTGGATTTGTAATTTTTGCGATTTTTAAGGCACCGGATGTACTTTTTTCCGGTAGGATTGTTTCGCAATTTTTCTCCTATTCCATATCTACAACTTTTCTTCAGACACAAAAGAGATATTCCGTACAGTATACCGAGATATAACCGTGTTAAAACATAGAAGAAGTTTTAAAAATCCGCCTTGAGCCAAAAAATTCGTATGGCCATTATTACTGTAGCCAACTTGACAAAACGAATGAGGCAGAAGTTCTTATTTTTGGGTATACTTTCGAGTGCAATTCCCAGAATTGAGTCCCAAAATCATGTGTTAAAAAATGTTGTACTGTGTTATATAATAAATATGTAGGTTAACTGAGAACATTTTCAGTTAACAACGTAATAAAATTTCACATTTATACTAACTAGGATAATACTTAGAAACTATGTCCTTAATATGAGTTTTTAATCCCAAATGTCCAACAGTTTATTTAAGATTTTTAATTCACTAAAAACTAGTGAAAACATACAAGTTAGGAAACATAATATTTATTTATTGTTATTAAAACACCTAATTATCCTTTAGGACGATTTTGAGCATTTGGCTCTGAAGTTTGAGAAAAATATATCAATGGACTAAGGAAAAATATATCAATGCATTAAATTCCCTTGTTGTAGAAAAAATGTAATTCACATCCAAAATCGATGCGTAAACTCTTTTTTTCATATTAAAATTTGATCCATTGACACCTTGCCTTTTGCGTATTGGAAATATCCCTATGGGGAATGGGACCGGTTCTGCGTGTGTCACAGGATCGGTCCCTTCGTGCCAGAGACAGGTCCTCTGCTAAACCATACCCTTTGTGAACAACTGGCAACTTTAACATTGGATTGTCATAGGAGGGGGTCATTTGTCCTGCTTTAAACCACATAGTGGCATGCCGCAGGACTAACCAAAGATGGGACTAATACAAGACTGTCGCAAAAGTGCCATGTTGTAGAAAATAAACGAAAACTAAACAGCTTCCAATGGGTAAAACTCTGGCCAACTGGCTTTTTCTTGTTAATAAGCATTCTGGTTAAGTGGTATGTCCTCCGTTTACCAGTCACAGGATTGGTAATTTTAGGACAATTGACACTGCTTAACCCACTTCAGTATTAAATTATACCAGTCCTGTGATAAATTCTTCTTTAACCAGTCACTTTTAGGTCAATTGACTCCTCATTCCCCATAGGGATCCTACTTCCACCATAAATATTTGTATATATCACTTTGAAAATATTTAATTTTAATTTAAATAGTCTTAAAACACAAAAAATTATATTAAAAAATACTTTTTCACGAAAAACAAATTAAAAAAATAATGCTTCCACCCAACTTATGATTTGATGTCCCAATTTGATTAACCGCAGATTTTTTCTATTCAACAAGCTCAGCTGCCTTCAATTTTTGGACGACATTTCTTTTTTATCCCGGTTGATGCAACACCATTTTCAAACAGTTTGAATATGGAATGTATTGTGCTACGTGGTACTTGTTACTTAAGGAAATGATACAGTTTTTAAATCATCGGTGTCTAGTTGCAAAAGTTAGGCAATGACCTTCTCCTATACAATTTGATATGGGGGGCCAAAAGGTTGAACTTCTGTGATTATGAAGAGTGAAAATTATCATACCTATATACCTAATCAGACTCGTTTTCCCGAAAAGATTTGGAGAATAAATACATCGTAAGTTTTAATTCTTAACACATTGGCTCACTTTTGCTCCACAGTGTGCATTTTAAGCAACCCATTATTTTATGTGACGATTGCTCAGTTGGTAGAGTTCTAGTCTAACAACCAGACACCCCAGGTTCGATTCTCAGTGCGACTACGTTATTTATTCAATTAAAACAAATATTACTAATAATTATTTTTTTTTTAATTTTTTTATGAAAATCTATTTATAGACACATTACTTTTCATAACCCGGTAGATACATAAGTAACCCGTTAACCATATAAGTAACTCATTAAATAGTAGGGGGCAACTACTAGGTAATGAGTCCACCCATTATTTTTAGGCCCATCGCCCCTAAAATTCATCAGTGAAGAAAGGTGTATTGTAATGCGTGAATATTTCTTTACCCATTATTTGGTAATGTGTGGGTTTGCTTGGTTATTAACCAGATCTTTGAGAGGCAATCAAATACATACAATTTGTATAATTTTTGAGCCAACAGCACTCTTGCACTCATAGAAATAAAGGGTTAATATAGCCGAGAAAGCTACTAAAAGTTTGTTTAAAATGAAGTCGCAGAAAAACTGTTAAAATTAACAAAATTGTTTTGCTAAATTTAAATAAGTTAAGAACAGCAAAATTTTTTTTTTTTTTTTATTTACTAATAGTGTCCGACCGAACAGTTCGGCCAAAAACCTATATTTTTTCGGTTTTTTTGATTTCTAGAGGCAATGATGACAAATTTTGGTATTGGAAGCATGTTTGTTGAGCCGATTTAATTCGATTTTGTGTATAAAATTTAAGAGAAAAGCCAAAGTTTAGCTATAAAGTTAAAAGTTCGGCGGCCGAACTATTTTCAATTTGGCCGAACTTTCTGAGGCCGAACAGTGAATTCATTGCTTAACTACAGACTTTTCTTTAAATTTGACACTCAAATATAGCATCTAATCAGTCCAATAAACATTTTTCCATCAGCCAAATTTGTCCATAATGCTTTAAAATACCGAATACAGACCAAATGCATTTTCTGGCCGAACTGTTCGGTCGGACACTATTAAGTAATAATCATATAATTACAAATTATATACTATTACCCTAACCGAGCACTAGCTACTATGGCCTTCGGCGCGTTGTAGCGAAACCGGACCAGTGCCTCTGGTGGGAATCGAACCCACGACCCCCGCACTGATAAGCCAGCACGCTACCAACTAGCCTACTAAATTTAAAAATTTTATTTATATTAGAGTTACATTTTTGTAAATTGAAAATAGAAAGTTGCTCAATAAAATTTACTACCATTTACCGATTTTTTTAGTTTCATTTATTATTTTCATTTATATAAAGTTTCATAAAAATTTAATAACAAAAACGGAATATTGACCATTATTTGCTTATGCTACAGTTATTATAAATTTAGATTACTTTTTTCCAAAAAAATATTCAAAAAATCCTTGTCTGTTTTTTATTAAAATGGTTTGTTTAAACATATACAAAATAACTTCAATTCAAATTACAAGAAATTGAAAAATTTTACACAAGTAGTGTGCAGATATACATATTGTAGAAAAGAAAAATAAACAAAAAACTGAAATAATTGCAAATAGCTAAATATAACTCTTATTTTTTTGGTAGTAAAAATTTGAACATTTATTTTTAACTTACTATTCATTTGTTCTTATGGATTTGTTAGTTATTTAAACAATATTTAAAAATAAATAGAAAGAAACATTTTATTTAAATGAAAAGCAAGTAGATCGGATTTTAAGTGATTTATCATTTATTTTGAGTGCGGTAGTGTAGGCAGTTACTAAAGACTACTTAATACATACGGAGTAACGGATTTTGGTCTATCTCTTTTAGTTTCCGAAATATAGCATATTTTACGAAAAATAAATAAAAAAATATGAGAAAACAACGCCTTCTACAAGTGAGACTGATAGCGAAGACACAAAAAGATAATAGTTTAAGTAGAATTGTGGTTTAAATTAACTGGCAAAACTTGTAAATTTGAGAATCAAAAAATACAAAATTTTAGATCGAAAAATTAGTTCAAATACGGATGAAATTTGTTTTCACAGTAAAATGAGATAACTAATAACTTTAGCTAAATAACTGATTTAAAAGATAACAACAGAAAAAATTAGCTCAACTAAATTCGAATCCGTTTAACAGACTTTTGAACTAACTTTTTTTTTATGAGTTTAAGTAAACGATCAGAAATATTTACAGCGACAATAAAGAAAAATATTTTGTAATTAATTTCGCTTTCACAAACCAAAGAAATTAAGAAATTATATGATATCGATAACAAAAATTTCCATTGACAAAGAAAGTCAACCTATAAATATAAATAATTTCAAACTAAACATATTATTAATTAAAACGAATTCAAAGAAAATTTAAACACTAATAATTACAAATTTTCAATAAAATATGTTAACTTTTAACAAAATCCTTATCGTAACACTACTTGCAAGATTTGCAGCTTGCATAAATGCTGAAGATGACGGAGCCATATTAACACAATTGCAATTTAAAGATAGCATTTCTACCGATGGAAATATTTCATACAAATGTACAGTTGGAACATTCCGTTCGGGTAAGTAACTAGTAAGAGGTATATAGCAATGACTTAATTTAAAAAGGATCTAAGTCAATTTTTTTTAGAGAAGAGAGAACAAACTTTAAAAAAATCTAAAAAACTTTAGACATAAAATTTCTTTGCCAACAATATAATATAAAATTTCTTTCGTACGCACCGGTATGATATTGCGCGGCTCCAGCAATAATATAAAGGAAATTCCATACGCGTTAGTGTGTAAAAAACAACAAGCACATTAACTTGAACATCATAGCGTATGGAATTCAGTGCGGTGGTCGGAGGTTAGATTCCCACCTAGGGTTGCATTCGTACTGTTTTAAACAGTACATGTACTGTTTTTTGAAAAATGTACTGTTTTATTCACAACACCTAAAACAGTACGCAAAAGTACTGTTTTTTGGATTTGTACTGTTTTTGTACTGTTTTTTTGTATATTTTTATATAAACAAGTTTTTTTGCGTGTATATATTATTTTAACCATATGAATATATATTTTTTTAACCATGTTTTTTTTGTGTGTACAATAGTTTTTTATATAAATTGTTTGAATCTCCCTGTATTAATTCCACTTCGTTTCTTTGTACATATATAAGTTTGGTTTGTTTACTTTTCAAGCAATGGATGTTTGTAAACACAATTTTTTTTCATTACACTGCCCCAATGCAAAAAGTAATGGCGTCCAACCTAATAATTTTAGCCAATTTGACGAAATTTATTCAATTTGATGAAATTTAAGCAATTTTACTTCTTTAGAGGATGTAAACTTGACGAAATTTTGTTGATTTGAATAAAATTTGTTAAATCTTAAAAAAAAATTGACAAAATCTCGTTAAAGATCTACAAAATTTTTTTTGTTGATTTTACCTACGCTATTTGGTTTGGTGTATTAACTTATTTTAAGTAAATAAGTGATGTATTGAAGTGAAAGTTATGTTAACAATAAATACAAAAATGTACTGTTTTTGTTTTGAAAAGTACTGTTTTTTTTTCATCAATGTACTTTTTTTTCACTTTTCAAATATGGCAACCCTATTCCCACCAGAGACACTGGTCTGTTCCGCTACAACGAGCCTAAAGCCATAGCACAGTGGGATATATCACGAAGTGTTGGGAAATAATTCGGCCATTTCAGTAATATTTCCCGAGATATTCCTATTTAAAAATGTGAAATTCCAAATTTGGTCTGACTCACGTCAAGTTTTTGCGAATAGCGGGCCGAAATCGCGGTCAATTTATTTTTTAAAATATTGGTAATTTAACTAAATAAATTCTTAATTAAAGAACAAAAAAAAAAAAAATGAATACAATATCTTGTTCCACTCAAAAATTAAACAGTAAAAGAAAACCACGATTTGGTAAGCAGTAACTGCACTCACAAGAACTTTTCCATAAAAGTTCAACAGTTAATTAAAAAGTTAATCGGTAAAGTTGTTTTAATAGAGTATACAGTTAAATTGCCAAAGAAATATATTTTTTAACTTTCTGTCTGTTATTTAATAAACAAAATAAACAAAAAAAAAAAAGGGCTTTCAGGAATAGTTAAAATATTTAGTTAAAATTTTCTATTTAAAACAAAAAGTTGTTATATTATATAAAGTATTGAAATAAACGAAAATAATCTATTGTTTTTACCGATTTTGTCAATTATTTTTTCTACCGTTGAAAATAAACTAAAAAAAACAATTATTTTAAATGAAAAGTAAGTAGTTCTTTTATGAACTGATTTTTAATTAATTTAATGTGTTATTCAGTAGTCTCTACGGAAAAAATATTGTTTCACCGCCTTGCATACAATAAAGCAATTAGGGAAGGCATTATGTTGTGCTTCCTTAAATGCCTTCTTTGAAGCAGTGAATATTGCTAACAATGAAGCAGTAAAGAATGCATACCAAGAAGCATTAATGTTATCAACACAGAGACTTCCAAAATAAATTAGGCATATGTTGGATTATCTACAACTGCTTCCGCTACCTAAAATATAGCAAAAATTTAATTTTTTTTTTTAATTTCTAATTTAAACGAATGTAGTTTTTGAGTGGAACAAGATATTGCATTAATTTTTTCTTTATTTAATCAAGAAATTGGCCCCGATTTCGTCCCGTTAGCATAAAATTGGACCTGAGTCGGATTTGATTTGGAATTTTACATTTTCAAATGGGAATATCTCGTTAACTATAAGAGATAACCCATAAATGTATTAGCAGATTAAAAAATTTTTGAAAGTCGAGTTAGAAACCAAAAATGGCGAGCACACAAAATTGTATAAGCAAAAAATTCCCTAATTTGGGTGGTCATATTGCCGCCTCCGGGGGTCTAGAAGGTTAGCAATCAAAACTTAAGATCGATATTGTGTCGCTTATGCCTGTTCAAAATTTCATTGCCATCGGACTACTAAGTAAGATATGTCCGAATAATTTCCAAAAATTTTGTTACATATCCCACTGTGCATAAAAGCTAGTTGTCGGTTAGGGCAATCGTATATAATTTGTAATTATATGATTATAAAAAAAAGTCCTTTCAACAAATTGTAATATCCATAGTTGTTCAGGTTTTATTAGGTTTTTCTATGTTTTCTGGAAAAAAATCAAGTTGGGGCCTTTTTACATTAAACTATCGATTATTATCTTATTAATTCTGTTTACATTCTACAGATCATGTTGCTTGTTATGCAAAAGATAAAACATCATTTCCCAAGGAGCATGATGTCCAATTAAGTTTACGTTGCCCCAAGACTGGTTCTGGTCTACCTTTATCTTATGTTCAGATTGACTTTACAATTACATCAGAATTAGTAGATTGTCAGGTAACTGAGGGTGGTATTGGCCAAGGTCTCATTGGAATGGCCATAAGTGCCTCAAGGACTAAAATTTTCAATTATGATGCTAAATTTTTTGGTTATTAAATATTTTTTTTAACATTTGTGTAAAACTTAACATTATATAGTTAACACTTACACTTAAAAAAATAAATCAATTATAGAAAATATTTAAAATTCTGTTTTTAATTCTTAACTTAATGAAATCACAAAAACAATATTTAGATTCGCGTGTAGGAGGCAAAAATACTTCAAAAAAGATTTATTATATGTATGTGCAACAACTCTGGTAGAAATTGCCAACCGTGAGAAAAAAAAAAATTACTGGTAATCCACTACCATTTTTGTAAAACCCACCATGTTAAAAATTACCAAACCAATATTGTACTATGCAAACACAATTTTGTAGCAAAGCATGTGTTTTGCTAATACAACCCGCATTATTCTTTTCCAATATTGTTTTTACAAATATTACAACGAATTACAGGGTGGGCCAACTTCTACAGACGGATTTAAAATGCTTATAACTTTTTTATTCTTACAGTTTTCAATTTTATTTTCTGCAGCCAGATAAAGAATTTAATAAAATTTTTTAATGCCATCATACTCAATTTTGAATTTTGATTAATTTTGCTTGCAAGTGAAAATTATAACTTTTTGACAAATCTTACATTTTCATTTAAATGGATATGTTAATAAGCAGAATTGCCAAATTCGGGGTATACAAAATCCTAGAGCAGTGCATCAGCGATAATTACGCCCGCTCAGATGCACGGTTTGGTGTGGAATTATAACTGATAGAGTTATTGGTCCATATTTTTCGAAAATGAAGCCGTGTCGGTATATCGGACCTTGCTGGAAAATTTGTTACGTCCGCTAGTTCTCAATAATGCATATGGTCAATGACATATGGGTCCAGCACGATGGAGCTACAGCTCATAACGCGAGGGATACAATGGCGATTCTGCGATAAATTTTTGAGGACCCAATAATTTAAAGAAATGCTGATTTTGCGTGGCCACCTCGTTCCCCAGATTTGACGGGCCCTGAGTTTTTGTTGTAGGGTTTCTTGATGCGACGGGCATACGTCACAAAACATTAAGCAACTTAAGCAGAATATTCTCTCAGAAATTGCAGAAACGTTGCGCAACGTAATGCAAAACGTCTTGAAAATACCCATATTACCTATATAGTGGATCCAGAGTTGCCAAATTTCTTAATTATTTGAAATATAGGGAAATGTCGCATTAAAGTCGAAATTAAATAGACATCACTATTCATTATTTTTAGCTTAAGGCAAGAGCAAAAAATAAATATTAAGTAATTTGAACTAACTTCGGGAATAATTTGGCTCGAAAGAAAATTTAACTCATATCAAATATACAGTTTCCTTAAAAACAAGCAATTTACTTCAATTGGTATATTTGTAGTAAAATGTATTAAAGTATCTCTTAAATAAGTTTGATATAATTTTTATTAAAAATAAAAATTATGTTTTTTTTTTCGACCTTTAATTGTGCAATGAAAATGAAAATTATTCAAGTTCGAGGCCATACTCTATGTTTCATTATTAGGCTATTGGCCTAACAAATAATCTATAGAGTTTTTTTGTTTTCAAATTTATTATTTGACCCTTTCCGGAATGTGTTGATAGATCTATTTCGGGAATTTTCTAGGTTCCCATCATAAGAACACGTTTTGAAAGCGGTAACAATCCCATGCAAAACATCAAACATTCATATAAACTAGTTTACTCACTATATGAGAACTAATATATATTTGTTAGGCCAATATATTAATAAAGAAATATAGAGTATGGCCTCGAAATTGAAAAATTTTCATTTTCATTGTATCTCTTAAATTTTATGAAACTTTTCTAAAATTACATCTAGTAAAAATTTTTTAAAATCAAGTTAATTTTTCTTTAATTTAAAGACGCTTGAGTGCTAATGCAAAATTAACTTATTTTTAGTCATAAGTATTAAGTAGGGATAATAAAAAAAAAATAACGATACAAAAAGTTTTGTTTGTCTGTTTAATTTTTTTTATTATTATATTATTTATTAATTGGTAATTCTCAAAAGTTATATAATTACAAAAATATAAGTATTTAGGTAGCCACCTATCAGCCAAGTAATCAATTTCTTCTTTCTCTTAAGTTAATATTAACGAAAATAAATA
This sequence comes from Delia radicum, assembly GCA_021234595.1. NCBI lineage: Eukaryota > Metazoa > Arthropoda > Insecta > Diptera > Anthomyiidae > Delia > Delia radicum. The sequence goes on along the minus strand of CM037851.1, from coordinate 276,700,072 downwards.
TAAGATTATTTTACAAACATTGGGAATGTGAAATTTATTACTTCAGTTTTACTTGGCAAAACTAAAACATTTATATAATATCAACTATGAACTATAAACCAAATGAGAATTTTATAGGTTTAAAAATTTTAAACTTTTTAGAGAGTTTTTTTTTTTTTAATTTTAAGAAGATACAATTTTTTAACTAAATTTAAGTAATTAAGTTTTAATTTTTTCACACAAATTTAAAGTTCTTTAATTTTTGTCCTATAACTTCTTAAAATTTAAGATTTTTACTAGAAAGAAAGAAATTTTCTAATATTTTACAAGAATTTTCTTTAATTTTTGTCCTATAACTTCTTAAAATTTAAGATTTTTACTAGAAAGAAAGAAATTTTCTAATATTTTACAAGAATTTTAACCTATTTCAAAAAAGTAAAATTAAAGAAATTGGCTTTTTATTTTTGAGTTTATAAAAAGTCTAATAAATTTTGCATTATTTTGAAGGAATTTTATTTATTTTAGAAGTTAAATTTTATTAAGGCGTAGACTTAATTTTGGTTCATAACTTCAATTTTCAGGTTAAAAGTGGAGGCAGAAGATATTGCCCGATCGGGACCAAATAAATCTGAGGTTCTGTTATGAGTAATCAACTTTTGAAGAGATCAGAAAAATTTATTGCCAAACGACCCAGTCTAATCCATCAGGCTGTCGCCGTTCCAATAGTGCTCAGTTTAAATTTTAGCCAAATCGGTTTTGCGAGGTAATGGAAAATTCCCCGTCCCAACCTCAAATAATATTTTTCAATAGAAAAATGTAAAAAATATTAAAAAATCAATTAAAAATAATCTAAGTTGCACCCTCAAAACCTTTTCCTGGATCCGCGCATGAGCTGCACGGATAGAGTGCAGCTCAGGTTAATAGAGGAAAATAATAAAAGCACGAATAATAGAGGTAAAACACGGTTAATAGAGGTAGAAATCAAATATCCAGCATACCGGTTGTACAGATGTACCCGGTATGCTGGATAGCTATAAAATAAACTGTATCTATAAAATAAAGTAATTAAAAACTCAATTTTAACATTTCATTAATATTTTTTATTACTTTTATTTTGTTTTATCTGTTGTCATCGATATTAATAATCCATAAACTTCTTAATTTTTGTCCAAATGTACCACTGCCATTTGGGTTCCAGCGTACATACGTACTTCATATTTTAGCCAATAAGTATTACGAGCTTTAATCAAGATACGTATAAAATCTTGCCCTATACCACCAGCAATTATATGAGCTTCATGGTCTTCGGAACTTATGTCAATCTTAATTACAGCATGCGACAAACGATGTCCTTCCTCTGCACGACAAAAAACTACCAATTCCAAATCTTGGGGATAGGCATAACTTTTAGATTCACGACGGAAATCAATTAAAGGGTCACCTCGAAAGTAAAAAAAAAAAACGTGGTAGGGAATTTATAGTGAAATTAGAGTTCAAATTACTTACCTATCTGCCGAGAGCCATAATCATATGTAAACTTATATTCATTATCTTTACTACGTACTTCAGCTGCTCTCAACTCAACGCCCAGTTCTTCAGTACTCAGAGCAGTACGCGCAATAATTGATGGCGTTGCATTAATTTTAGCACTTCCATATGACATTTTGAATAGTTTTCCTTAAAACAGTTAATTTTAAACTATTGTAATTGAAATACATGCGGTATTTATATACTTTATGGATAATACATATTTTGAAATTTTAATTGATTACAAAATTAAAAGTTATCTTTATACTTAAGAAATCCTTTATTAACTGCAATATTTTATTTGTGTAATGGAATTTAGAGATAAAACAATAATTAGGAAATTACATGTTATTGAAACTGTTATCATTAGTTGGTTGGTTCATAAACTAAATCAGAACAAAATGATGAAATCATTATATGCGTAATTACCCTGATTTACACTCAACAAAAATATCACAGGAGCACATAAACTTAACATTTAAAAAGGTTATGACCACAAATTTCCCATATTTCAGGCACGGCTTACTTTATTTTCTGATGTATGCACTGAAAGAATTATCCTTCATGCTATTAATGACACAATTTCATAGAATTTTTTTCGTAGTTTTAATGAATAATTTCATTATATCCCAGAAATTATATTAATATTAAAAAAATGCTCATAAACTTTTTTTCATAAAATTTAATTTCATAAAAAAAATTCTTTCGATTTCATAAATTATATCTTTATAAGTTTAATGAAACTTTTCTTTAGAGCTTTAAAATATTCCAATTAGTCTTTAAGACTTAATTTTTTTATTTTTTCACAAAATCTCATCATATTATTAATTTCATCCATTTCAAACTTTATGTAGAGTGCTTTATTATTTCAATGTAGCCTTTTATTAGTTTTGGACTTCAATAAAAATTGTTTAAAAAAATTATGTGAAGAGTTTAATTTTATTAGTTCCAATGAATTTTCAACATGTTCATGAAAAGTTTTATTAATTCAAGAAAACTTTTTAATATTAAAAAATTTATGAAAATGTTTCATAAATTATATAATTCTTTATTGTCGTACTGATTCATTAGTTATATGAAGATTTTCATTAATTCTACAAACATTTCATAAGTAACGGCTTTAATGAAACCTGTTTCATAGATTCTATGAAAAGTTCTATGGTCGAGTTCATATAATACTAAAAAATTGTATGACACTTCTTCATAAATTATATAATTCTTCATTGTCGGAATGATTCATTAGTTTTATTAGACATTGACTTTAATTTAACCTGTTTCATAGACTCTATGGACGAGTTTCAGTGACAATTTGCATTAAAGCTATGAAGAAATTCATTAGTGAAGTGAAGATAATTCTCTCAGTGTGGTACAGTTTTTCCATAAAATGACTGAAGTTTAGCGCATGCAAATGCAGTTTTTTACATATAACGTTTCTTAAATACAATCAATCTGACCTCTGTATTCTTATTTAAGGTACACTGATAGAATTATCTACTTGATATCAATGAATTTTTGCATTAAATCTATGAATTGTGACAGCAAATTTATCCATTGAAACTTTTCATTAAATTAATGCCAGTTTTCATAAAATTTAATGAAAAATTTCATGTTGTTTAATAAAAATTTTATACGACTAATGAAAAAGTTTCTTTAAAAATAGTTTCGTTAAACGTTTTTTCATAAAGTTTACGAAATTTTTCATTCACATTTTGAAGAAAACTTTATGGATTTAGTGAAAAAATTTCATTCAAATTCGTCCAAGAAATTCTCCCTGTGCACGTACTTGATTCATAAAACTTAAGATTAAACACGCTATTTAGCGGTTTTTCTAAATTTTTCCAATTTTTATGGTTTACGTGAATTTTATCGCTAAACTAGTAATTGACTATATTGTGTCTTTTATTATACAATATCAAATAATTTGATTAGGTTATAAAATTATTATATTATTAGTATTTTTATTTTTGCTAATTCTAGAAAATCGGGTTTCAAAAGTTAGTAAACTTAAATTAGTTACATTATCTGCCATGATTGGGTTTGTTTAGAAAAGAGACCTTCGCAATTTCTTTTTAGACTTTAAAAGTTAAAACTATAAAATTAAGTTATCGGAAATATAAGACTTTCTTACATGTGGCTTCACAGATAACCATATTAATTTTATAACGAAATAATTTTCAAGTGATTTCTTCTATAATTTTATATAAAAAATTGGTACATTTTATAGAATTAGTACATTTATTTATATATGTTTGAAATACAAAATTATATTTTATTAATTTTTATGGTTTTTCTAAAACATTTGGGTCTTTAAAATTGTCTAGTTATAGAAATTTTAATTTTCAACTATCGGCTGAAATTCTACAAAATCAGATCAGTTTATATCCAATTAGATATAATTTAATGTCCAATTTATGGACAAATTTCATATAAAATTGTATCAAATTATATCTTTTATGATATAATTAGATAATGTAGATGACTCATTTGTCGGATCAATTTGAATGTGTTTATATTTTAACTTATCCAGTGAGATATAATTATATTAGACTCTATATTAAAAATTTTTCCGGGAAGTGTAGAAAATTTTTGAAAGTAGCTCATATGCATTAAGTAAGTAATACTTCAAAGGATTTCTTAATTAAAAAAGATAAGTTAATCAAATTTGTAAATTATGAACTAAATCAGCTACTAGTATTCATATAAATAGGACGGATATTTAATACTTAATGAACAGTTCATTTGAATATCAGTTAAACGTAAACAATTGTCAATCACCAACATTTTAAAATGTCCCTTGGAAGTGCTCAAATATTTGCAACACCATCTAAGTTAACTGGTCCTAGTGCTCTCCCTGAAATGGGTATAGAAGTTCAGGCGACTCCCAGCAGCCCAAAACGTGAACAGAATACTACTTATACATATAATTTTGGTATCAGAAAGCAAGGTTAGAAACAACATTAACACCCTGTTTTTATAAAATGAACGGAATAATTTATCCTGATAAAGAACGGAATAATTACTCTAGAATAAATAATCCGTTCGTTTTGTAAAAACAGAATGTTAAGATTACTTAAATGAATAACTATTATTTATTTCATTTTTAATTTACAATGAGCTTCCAACCTCCGTATATTTACAAAAATAAAGCAAATTAAATATATTAGCTAGGTTGATAGTAGTATTTCGATCTGGCAAAAGATCTCATCAGAACCCGAAGTTTTAGAAAAGCTAAAGCCTCCGTAATAAGCAGAACTTTAACAAAAAACCTCTTAATTATCAATTCTGCTCCATTCTTTTCTTCTTAGTAATCAAACATGTGGTTTGGGTCCTTTCCTAACAAGCATCATGACCAAAAATGTTCTATTTATATAAAAAAAATCTTTAGTTTTTACTCTGGCTCAAGTAATATTTTTTACAATTTTATTAGTTTTTTTGAGTTTGAATTTTAACGTCTTTTTCAGACAATTTCAATTAATACTATAAATAATATGCAATTTTAATTTAATTTAATTGTGAAAGTCGTGGTAGAGAAGAATGAGTGTATTTTCTAAAAATCATAACTAAAGGGTCCGCCATCTAACGTTTTTTTTTCAACTTGTGCTTATTTCGTGAATGGTAACACTTAGCTCATGTCTGATTTGACAGATAATTAGTTTTATCCTTCCGCTGAACGAATATGGTCCGTATGTTCGTTATCTTGTGAAAAAAGTGAAAGAAATTGGCATCCTCATCGATAAACCAAAGCGTGAAAAGCCAAAAACAGTGCGTACACCCGAGAATATTGCTGCTGTGGCAGAAAGTGTGCGTGAAGCGCCATCAACATCAATTCACCGTCGTTCTCAACAATTGAACATTTCGGAGACATCATTGAGACGAATTTTGCATAAAGACCTTGGTATGACGCCATACAAAGTCCAATTGGTTCAGGAGTTCAAAAAAAAAAGTTATTTGGCGGACCCTTTACATTGCAAATTTTCAATTTTGAATCAGACTGCGCAGTTTCTGGTATTGAACCTCCGTCAGTGACCCTGTTTTTTTGAATAATGTACTATTTGTTATGTTTTTATTTGTTCGATTGAGTCTATATGAAATTTTCTGTGCAATCACTGACCGTGGTATAGATAACCTGATTTCTTAAGCCACATGCACTCGCACTACACGTTAGACAGAGCGCTTTAGCCCTCTGAGCTATCGTCAGGTCGAGGTTTGTTGTGATTAAAACGAAGTTTATTCAATACACGGTGTTTTTGTTCTTGCATACATAATCTCTGAAGTACAACTCCAACAACACAACAGTTCTATTTTTAGAAACTTACCTCACTCTAATGTCCACTGTTTTCCCATATGTTGTAAGTGATGCCATATCTATGATATATTCTTTGTATATTCGATATTTATTAGTTTTTTGTTTTTTTTATATACATCCAGATTATTTTATTTTTATTTCTTTAGGTGATCATCAAATTGATGTTCGTAAAGATGCTAAAACTTGGATAACTCCCCATGATGTTGAAGTGGTATTGCATTGTCATGCTGAGAACAATCAGCATATAACACATGCCGAAATTAAAGTTGATCTAAGTTCTACAGATCATGAAGCCCAAATAATAGATGGCGGTATTGGCGAAAGATTTATACGCATATTGGTAAAGGCCAAACAAACACGTTGGTTTAAATATGAAGGACGTATTTATGCTAATTAAAACATTTTACATAAAGTGAAAAAAAGAAGAATAATTAAAAAAAAAATATCTATAAAAATGGACTTATTACAAAAATAATCAAAAATCCTTTTAAGCAGTTAATAAATTATATGCATTTCAAAATTTAAACACCCTGTTTTTTAATTGCATTTTTACAAACAATTCATTGACAATATTTTCTGCTCTTACCAGAAACAAAATTAATTTGATTAGTTAATTTAACTGATAAGTTAAACATAAGTAAATTACACTACTCGACAAATTTCACGTTTTGTAGAAACTTGTTTTGAAAGACATATTTTTTAATAGACTTAGGTACGCTGAATACAAAACTGTTACAGTTTTTTTTTCTCATTTGCAGTTTTTGTAATATCGCGGTTTTTATATTTACCCGATGAAAAAAGTTCAGATATAGGTAAATAAAATCATATCTGTATAGTCATATATGTATTTTCATATCACAACATATCTTAGCTGATCCAAGAATGGACATAACCATTTCTCATGAGATCCCATGGTATCCAATCTGATATCATTTGATCCGAAAAATGGTATATCTAATTTGATATAACTTCATATAACTTCATAAAATTCTTTGCCAATCAGCATTACTATTTTGTTTCACATTCAAAATAATAATAAAAATTTGGCAAAACTGCACTTTATGGGTCGTTCCTAAAAATAAAAAGAAAAAATATGACCCCCTCTGGAATTAAAAAACAAAATTGTTTTCTATGATTGGTTGTTTTAATTCTGGAGCCCCAGCTCGTGAACGACCTTCGCCTGGACCTAGGGGTTCTTCTATGTGATAGGCAGTTTAGCGGCTTCTCTGAGTAAAGTTTTTCCATTTTGCGATTGTATCAAAAAAAAATTTTTTTTTTTTTTTCCTTTGTTTAGAGTACCCACAATTGTATGTAACTACGAGTACCGGTTTTTGGGCCGGTCCGGCCATTTAACTGAAAATAGAAAAACTTTTCTTTTTTAATTCTGGAGTAATATGTTCCTTAATATGGACTTAAGGGATATGATAGAATGAATATACGTTTGCATGAAATTGTGTATATTTTTATACAATCATATAAAAATATGTAACACTTAGCGCAATTTTACCAGACTAAAACTCGGATCTAATTATACTTATTTAAGTGTATCAGTTTATATACAATCATATATAATTATATAAGGTCAAAATCCGAATACAAATGTATCTGATTTGTATATAATTATACATATGTGTATCAGTTTATATATAAACCTAAACAATTAGATACGAAACATATACAATCTAATACAATTCTATCGGTCCATAATTTGAATAAAATTGTGCTGGACATTTATCTAATTGCACCAGATTACATCTAAACCTATACTAACAGATACAATTACATGGGCCTAATTTCACATAGAAATTAATATGACTATATAAAGCTCCACATAATATTGTTTTTAAACGGGAAGCTTTATATGACTATATATAAATTTTTTCGTCGGATACATAATTTACACACATTTGTTCATATATTTTGTATAATTTTTCGAAATTTAACCAGAAAACAATGAATTTGTGTTTAAAAATATAAATCTACGCAAAATTATCGTTTATTTGAGTATAATGAGGCCGGTGTTTGTTTTGGGATATTTTACAGGTATTGCAACGAACTTGAAAATTTTAAATCAAACTCATTTTTGTATTTAAATTCCAATTTTAATTGTTTTCTACTTGTTTGACAACTTGGCAATTCAGTGTAAAACTATAGACCACATATATGTCAAATTACTTTTTTAATTTTTTTTACACATTTTTCGAAATTTGAATATTTATGAAAGACTACTGAAGTACAAGGTCAACCTTGGATTAATATTAAAATTTCATCCAAATCGGCGTGTAAGCGTTAAAGGGATTCCCTTGAGGGTTTTTTAGCTACACAAATTGAAAACATCGGGCAATATTAAAAAAAAATTGGTATTACACACAGAAAACAGTTTTGTAGTTGCAACGGAATTGTGGTTCCACGTACTATCACTACTATTAAATTTTAATACAACCGACATTTATTTACAAATTTCGAATTTTTTTTGCAACAATTGAGTATTTTATGTTTATGGACAAAAATTTATTTTATTAAAAAAACAATTATATGCCTCGAACTGGGCTAGAACCGGAGATCTCCCGTTCGTAAGGCAATTACTTTACCTCTAGCCTAAACCCAATTTAAATACGTCTTTTTTAATTTCAACCTTGAATATTTTCTTGTTTCAAATTTAGATATTTGTTTAAAAATAGATTTGTATGTACAATAGAAATTCTGTTGCTAATCTCAATATTTTATTGGAGTTACTAAAAATATAAAAAAAAAAATTTATATTGGTTTAAAATTATTTTTTTTTTTAATAACAAATTCTCCTCCGCGAACTAGGCTGGAACCGGCGACCTTCTGCTTGTCAGGCAATTACTTTTACTATTTTCAAATTTCTACCTTGAATATTTTTTTTCTTTCAAGTTTAAATATTACAACAGAAATTGGGTTGATAATCTTAATATTTTATTAGAGTTACCAAAACTATTAAAAACTTTATATTCTTTTAAAATTGGTAACGAAAACTTATATTTTAGATACAGTGATTGTTTTTGTTTGCAGGCGAAACTAATATTCGATTTTAACTGCAAATATTTTATTCAAGGGATAAAATATCGGAAAAGTGGTTGGTTGTTGGTATTAAACAGGGACCGAAAATAACAGTTATTTTCAAATTTTTAAACAAAAAAAGCAATTAGAAGTAAATGTCGGAAAACTGTTTCATGTATACCATTTTGATCCTTATGAACTAGTCTATAATAAAATGCATTGCTTTTTAAAATTTTGATTTTTATTTTTTTTTAGCAAAAATAAAAGTTTTTTTTTGATTTTTATTTTTTTGAGCAAAAATAAAAAATATTTTTTAATTTTTATTTTTTCGAGCAAAAATAAAAGTTATTTTTTGATTTTTATTTTTTCGAGCAAAAATAAAAGTAATTTTTTGATTTTTATTTTTTCGGGCAAAAATAAAAGTTTTTATTTGATTTTTATTTTTTCGAGCAAAAATAGAAGTTATTTTTTGGTTTTTATTTTTTCGGGCAAAAGTAAAAGTTATTTTTTGATTTTTATTTTTTCGGGCAAAAATAAAAGTTATTTTTTGATTTTTATGTTTTCGAGCAAAAATAAAAGTTATTTTTGATATTTATTTCAATTTCATGAGTTGAAATTCCATAAGTTATAAATTTTTATTTTTATAACGAATAAATAACAAATAACGCAGTTATATTATATATATATATGTATGCACAGCGCATGCTTCCCAGCATACCATTATCGAAGCGCTCTTATATATGAGCTCATATATGAGCGATTTTATGAGCTTCTGTGAGTGTTTCCTGCGTGCATATTTCTGGGCTCATAAACGATCGATTTTATGACTTTCTATGAGTGTTTCTTGCGTGTAAATTTATGAGCTCATAAACGGTAAATTTTATGAGTTTTTTATGCGTGGTTTCTGCGCGCATATTTCTGAGCTCATAAACGATAGATTTTATGTGCTTTTTATGAGTAATTTCTGCACGCTGACAGATAACGGTAAATTCCAGCTAAGCAGAAGAAAGAAGTTACACAAATTGATTCATTAGTGAATATTTTTGGAAGCGTAAAGACAAAATTGTGAGTTATTTTATAATAAATACAAAAATAATACATAATTAAAATAATGAAAAGAGCAAGCTTATTTCTTTCATTTATTTATTTATTATTTATTTATAATTATCTGTTTTTCGTCATTTTCAGGATACTATTTAGAGTTTTTGATGCACGCAAAATGAGGCTCAAAAATGTTATTTAATGCACTGGAATAAGAGCTCAAAATGCGTTTTAAAAAAAGAGTCATAAAATACTCTTTTATGCATAAAATTTAGAGCTCTTTCATGAGTGACCAGTTTAGTGGAAAAAGCCACTCAAAAATGAGCGTTTTATGACTGTTTATGATTATTTTATGAACTCATTATGAGCGTCAGCGCTCCGACAAAAGAGTCTTTATGAGCCCATTTAGAACGCATATGGTAAGCTGGGAAAATACTCTTTTATGCATAAAATTTGGAGCTCTTTCATGAGTGACCAGTTTAGTGGAAAAAGCCACTCAAATATGAGCGTTTTATGACTGTTTATGATTATTTTATGAACTCATTATGAGCGTCAGCGTTCCTACAAAAGAGTCTTTATGAGCTCATTTAGAGCGCATATGGTATGCTGGGTTTAGAGACATTTATTCGTTCCCCCGCATAGTTTAGGGACATTTGCTTACTTTGGGGACTGTCCCCAAAGTTTTCGCGCCTTTTCATACATCTAGCGTTTAAGATGAGGACAATTTTTTCGATACACCGCATATTTCGAGTACAATTTTGGCCATGTCCCTAAAGTATGCGCTACGCATACAAATATATACATATAATATATAAATTTTATGGTTGCCTTTTGTAATATTTTCGAGTTTTATAATCAGTAAAACTTAATATGACGACTTTTTTGAAGAATTCTTGTTTTAAAAATGACGATTTTAGTTTCCAAAAATTGTCGCACTGCTCCTACAAATAGAGATGTTTCACTTGTAGTTAGATACTTAAAAATGTATAATAATATATATTAATACAGTTATCACAAAAAAAAAAAAATTGCAAAATATTTGCTGTACATCTACCATCACTGAAAAATCACAATAACAAAGCTAATAACTTTTATTTTTGGTAAAAAAAAAAAATTAAAACCAAAAAATGACTTTTATACTTGCTCAAAAAAATAAAAATCAAAAAATAACTTTTATTTTTGCTCGAAAAAATAAAAATCAAAAAATATCTTTTATTTTTGCTCGAAAAAATAAAAATCAAAAAATAACTTTTATTTTTGCTCGAAAAAATAAAAATCAAAAATAACTTTTAATTTTGCTCGAAAAAATAAAAATCAAATAATAACTTTTAACATTTTGCTCGAAAAAATAAAAATCAAATAATAACTTTTATTTTTGCTCGAAAAAATAAAAATCAAAAAATAACTTTTATTTTGCTCGAAAAAATAAAATCAAAAAATAACTTTTATCATCTGACTTTTATGAAAAAAGGAATAATTTTTACGGTCCCTGGTATTAAAGGTAATGTAGAAGATAATATTTTTCAACATTGATAAGGAAAAATAATAATTTGAATGATGTGACTGTGTTTTGGTTAATTTTATATATTTTCTGTTTACAATATAGTTCAATTATTCTGATCATGAATTTTAAGTACTTACAATTAAAATTATTGTATAAATTTTGTTGGTTACAATGGAATTCCATCCAATTTATTCTCTGTGTGTAGTAATATATTTTCATATAAAAGATGTTTTTTTGAAACATGTGGAAAATTAGGTAAAATTTGAAATTCTTTTCTAAATATTTTAGAACATTTTCAATGTATTTGCAATTTTTATACCAAAATTTGTTCAGCGGAATGTCTAGCTTCTGCACAATGATAAAATTTGAAAATTTGTTAACATGCATAACATTTATAAGTATAAAACTAAGAAAGCACAATTTTTAAATTCCCTGCTATACCAGCGCGATATCCTGATATAAACGTCTACATGATTATACTTAAATTAAAGACAATTTTATGATATTCTGAAAAAAATTTAAGTATTTTATTTAAAAAATTTAATAAAACATGCGAAGAAATGGGGTGAATGAAATTTGTTTGCCAGATTTGGAGTCAGCGTCCATAGGTTTATTAAAAAATATGTGTTTCAAAATGAGGTTTATTGGCCGTCGAGTAGTGTTAATAACCAAAATTGAGTATCATAACATTTTGTTACCATTTCATATCAAAAATTTCCAACAGTTTTTGACAAACTCTTGAATTGAACACATCGGTTTTTACAAAATACAAATTTATCATTCAGGGCTACATATTTTACCTCTCGGGAAATATCAGTTAAAAGTGCTTATCATAAGAAAGAAAGAAATTTGAATATAATTTTAGAAAATATGAAAATTTCTAAAAAATTATTATGAAGAATGTAAATACATTATTGATATTAATCATAATATGTAATGTCGTACATTATATACAAAGTGATAAAGTTAAAGCGGTCAATTTAAATATCTGGAGTTTAAATAATGAAAATGAAAGTGAGTTCCAAAAAATGTTTAGTTCATAAATATCGTTTCTTGCAGAGAAGTTAATAAATCAATAATAACTAATATTAATATAATTAAATCGCAATAACGACTACATTATTAAGAATAATTTATTATTTAATAAAACATATTGTGCTTGTACTACATTTTTTTAATGTCAATAAATTTCTAGAGAGTGCAAGAATTCTCTCTCTTCATTTAACCCATTTGGGTAGAAGGAACATATTGTACATCCCGAGTAAAAACGTTTACATATAGTCATGCATTATTTAATATAAATATATATGTTATTGCATGCTGTTATATGGAAATACATATATTTATGTATGTTTATATATAAAATGTTATTTCTCTAAATTTTTTAATACGATGCCATATATAATTACATATGGACCAATTTATAAGCCTATATGATATATACAATTATATATGGTTAATTCAATTATGTACTAATATATGCATAATAAGATAGAACACAAGATTATATATGAAAACATATACACTCAGAATAATATGTAGTTTACTGTCTGTAGTTTACTAAAAAAAAGTTTTCAGCAGATACACTCCCTAATATGCATGAAAACTAAAAAAATATTTATGGAGTAACTTTTATGAAAACCGCGAAAATGTAATATGTTTCTTAATATATTTTTTTTTTTGGACTTAACGGATATGATATTATGATCATATATAGTATATAATTGTACCAAAACTTTAACCTGATATAATTATATATGATTTTATGTGAACTGATACATCTAAATATAATAAGATCCGAGTTCTAGTCTCATTTACCAGACTAGAACTCGGATCTTATTATATTTAGATGTATCAGTTCACATAAAATCATATATAATTATATCAGGTTAAAGTTTTGGTACAATTATATACTATATATGATCATAATATCATATCCGTTAAGTCAAAAAAAAAATATTAAGAAACATCTTGCTTTTTCGCGGTTTTCTTAAAAGTTACTCCATAAATATTTTTTTAGTTGAAAATGAAAATATACACAATTTTCTACAAACATATGATCATCGTATCATATAAACGAATTATTAACAAACATATTGCTTTTTGCGTTTTTCAAAAAAGTTACGACATAAATCTTTTTTAAGTTTTATGGTGTCCCGAAAGTGTTAAATTTTACATAATACTGCTGTAAAGATGAGTATTATCCAGTTGATTATGGGGGAAAAAAAAATCTAGAATACTTACAGTTCGCTACTCGAAGTTTTTTTGTACAAAATTGCTGAGCATATTTTTGAAAATATATTTATATAAAATTTTCATAGAGTAATTTTTGTGCACTACATCTTTCAATTTGTAATAAATAAAATTGATTGTTTGAAACTTTTACCAACATTTGTGGACGTATATTGGCAATAACGCGGCTAATGTGGTCAATCGTTACAGGATTATCGGCGTAGACTAGCGACTTCACATATAACCACAGAAAATAGTCCAGCGGCGTTAAATCGCACTATCTTGGAGGCAAATTCACGGGTCCGAAACGTGAAACTATGCGGTTACCAAACGTTTCCTTCAATAAATCAATTGTAGCACGAGCTGTGTGACATGTTGCGCAGTCTTGTTGAAACCACAGCTCCTTCACATCATGGTTGTGCAATTGATGAACGAAAAAGTCAGTAATCATGGCTCCATACAGGTCACCATTAACGGATAGACTGATTGGGGTCTTCCTCTACGATACGCTCTACAGCAGCAATTACTTCTTCTATACGCACTGTACGACGTCTCTGTGGATGCATATTATCATTTAGAGTAAACGTGGTGCGAAAAAGTTCCATAGTTAATCGAATTAATTGCTCTGATGGACGATTATGTTGACCGAATTTCGTTGTTCAGGCGTCAGTCAATTCATGTTGAAATGCCAAACCAAACTAAACATAAATCACTTGACAGCTGACAAAATGGCAGCCAGTTAAAAAAGTGTTGCCAACTTAACGTTCTATACCTGTAAAAATACACCCTTTATAAGCCAAATATCTCTATTTCAGAATTATTTTGTAGGCGTCTGCAATTGACCGATTAAGTTATCTGTGCGTATTGCCCTAGAAAATTTGCAATAACTTTCCGGTAGTTTTTCATAAATTTTAGCTCTCTGAGTAAATTTTGCTCTTCAACTATAAGATTGATATCATTCATAACAAAGAGAGAGACACCAGACAAAGAATAATCAATAACAATTGAAAATGTTGCCTTCAACTCATTGTGGTGTTTTCAGGTGTGATAAGATAACATGTAATAATTTTTATGTTTTTTGCAATCAGTTCATTTTTAATTGATTTAATAATGGATGATAAACTACAAACAAATTGTTAAAGTTCAGTAGCAATATTAACAAAATTTGTATCGTTAATATATCTGTAAGTACGTACTTACTAAACAAAATCGAAAGTGTAAAATAATGATAAATAATGTTGTTGTAAGAAGTAAGAAATAGTGGAGGTCATACGTTGATAACTAATAACTGAATTACAATTTGAGATAAGAATGGAAAATTATTTTAGTCTGTTGGAGAAATTGCTTGGAATTCAAATCTCAGTTAAGAGTTGTTCAGGTTAAGGTGATCATATGAAAGTTAAGGTGACCATAGACTCATATGTATATACACTGATAATAATTCATGCATAAAAATACGAAAAAATTTCAAACCAACAAAAACATTCGTAATATAAACGAAAATTTGTTTATTTTACGAAAGTTTTAGTTGTTGTGACATTTTTTTTGTATATTTAGCATGGATTGTTATGAGTGTATATAACAATACTGTTACTCACTCACTGACTGACTCAAAATCGCCCAGCCTATACTGCTGAGCTAGGAACTTGAAATTTGGAACGAAGATTTATCCTCCAGCGTAGACATCTTCTAAGGCGGGCTTTATAGAAATTCCTACGAAGGAAAAAAGTCTCCCCGCTTGGCTGCCTAAACAAACCGTATGGGCTAGAAAGCTGAAATTTTCACTATGTATTTGTTCGGATATGACCCAACTTCCCGGTTATGTTACTTTCTGCAATTTGGCCCAGAAACGTGGTAAAATAGGCGATAATAGAAGGAAAGTCTCCCCCTTGGCGGCCTGGCTAAAAAGCTGAAGCTAGGAGCTTGAAATTTGGAATCTGCGTTCCTAATCAGGAGCATTGATGCTAGGAACTTGCAATTTGGTACGTGAGTTCCTAAACAGGAATAGACTATTGTATAGAGCGGAGTTTTGAAAATTTGTACGGGGAGGGGCTAAATGGGAAAAAGTTTCCCCTTGATGGCCTGGCAGCACTTATTGACGAGAATACATCTGTATTGACGGGTCTTCTGGTAATTTCCACGGTGAGGGTGATATATCTTGGCAGTCTGGTCAAACCGTTGATGCTAGGAACTTGAAATTTATTACGTAAGATTATCATCCGAAGAAGGAAACTGGAGTGGCATAAATGGTAAAAATCGCCCCCTTGGTGGCAATCCCTTTGGTCAGAAATTTGAATATTAAAATATATATTTCTTCGAATATGAACTAGGGCACCTATATGATATTTTTTGTGTTTCTGTCCAGGAACGTGGTAAAAATTATAAATTTTGGATATTCGGTATATGCGTACTTTTACACGAGTAGACATCTACAATATATGGAGCGTTTTTTGGAAATTTTTAAGGGGAGGGGCAAAAATAGATTTACAATAAAAAATATTTAATTGAAAAAAAAAAGTTTTACAAAAGTAGTTGCACATACTGGCCCATGTGTTGAAAATGGCTTATGTTAAGCTACTTAAACCTTGGTTTTGATGGTACACAAACATTATTCACTTCCTTCGGTGTTCCCATAGCACTTAACCCCACCGAAGTAAAATAATGAATCAGGGCTATGAAACAAAAAGCTTCAATAAATTCGCCAACTCTACATCAGGTGGCGAGCAACAACTGTTCTAAGACTTATCTACTCGCGTAATTACAGTGTTTGAAGCCCTTCATCTTTCACCCCCACTCTCCACTATCCCCTTTCCAAAGAAAGCAACACATTAATTAATAGGAAGAATTTCCTGAGAGTTGTTTCTCTTTAAAAAAAAAAAAAAAAAATTTTTTTAAAATGCTTTGTTCAAAAAGTTGTGTTTTAAAAACCTGGTTTTCTAAAATTTTTTAAAAAATATATATGGTAAGCACAAATTATTCTTCTATATTGTAGCCAAATCCCTATATAGCACTCCTTCATGTTCCTGAGATATCGGCTTCTAAATTAATTTTTTTTTTTATAACTCAAGCTACAGTAAGAGTAACATATACGGATTTGGACAGGGCACACAGTGGAATATATCACAAAAGTTTTGGAAATAATTCGGCTATTTCTTACTTACAAGGGAGGTATCCCGAACCGAAACGGCAAATCTTAACCTTATTCATGTTGTAGAGAATAAAAATTTAATGGATACGGTTTTCTAAACTGTCCAATCTGATGTTGTGTAAGTGGGGTCCAAAATTATCCCATTTTACGGGTTTTTCGGTTTATTTCTTTCTATTCAAAGTAACTATATACAAATTTGGTATTAAATAAGAGCCTTTGTAAAGACACATTTAGTGGTGTAAAAATTATTTCTCAATACTTTCAAGAAAAAAATGTGTTTTGAGTAACATTAAATCTAGCGTTTTGTTAAGGAATTGTACACTGCGTTGCATAACTATAATTACAACGGATTTTTGCTATTTTTTCAAATATTACAAACATTTGTTTAAAATTTATAACTGTTTTTAAGAGTGTGATAACTGATCTCTTATAATGATTAATTTAAGAGATTACTTAATTGATTTAAGAGAAAAATGTTGTAATAATTATTTGTTAGTATTTCATAACTATAATTACATATAACGGTAAACAAAAAAGAATGGCAAATAAAGAAAAATTAAAGAAATATTTTTGTTTTTCATGCAATTTTAATCAATTTGCAATAAAATGCCGCGTGGTTTATATCTAAGTGATTTTGAAACATAGCAAATTTCAGCCTTAAGTTTTCGGAAAATTGCTAGAAAAATAAACCGTTCACACGTAGTTATCACAAGTTTTGCAAATAATCTGAGTTCTTATGGTAAAAGCGGTCCGAAAATACAGCTTTCTGAAAGGGACCGGCGTAAAATAATCGACTGTGCCAGCATTCCAATGAAGAGTCTCAATCAGATAATCGATGAATGTAAGGTAAAGTTGTCCAAATCAACCATATAGGCTAACTGTAAATCTCAGGATTGGACATTTTTTATTAAATTTTTTATATATTTAAACAAATGTGATAAAAAAAATTACCATTTTGGTAGAGTTTAATTGAAAACTGAATTAATTAATAAATTGAAATAGCAAAATGTTTAATTTCTTACACTCAAACATTTTTGTAAATGAGAATTGTACAAAAATTTGCCAAATTTTAAAGTCGTTTTGCAAAAAAAGTATATTGAAAAATTAAGTTCCCCATTGTAATCATATAATATTATTTGTTCAAACAAAAGTAAAACATTTTATGTAATGCTATTTAATTGTAATAACATACAAACTATCATATATCATTATTTTTTTTTACTTGGTGTGACATTTTTTTCAATAGATCAGAAACAAATACGTTCTCTACCATGAAACTTACGGACAGTATTGAGAAAGGGTTCATCATTAATATATAATT